>OMLM01004977.1:110149-150536 GCA_900302695.1 Helostoma temminkii
TTAGTAACAAGGCAACAGTGGTAACAGTGTTGAATATGTAGCCTAAATTTTCAGTGCAGCAAACATATTCAAATACTCCACGCTGTGCTGAAAAAACCTGCTTATACTTTACAAAACTGAATTCCTACAAATGTTTATATACCTATACCCCAGGTATGGGTGTGACATTTTGGAGTAAGCAGACTATCTCTTCATCTGCAGGTACAGCCTCTTGCTACCATTAGTTACAAGGACTCTAGCAAAACACAAAACTGGAGAAGAATCAGTCAGGAAGGTCAATGAGATAACACTTATCTGTGGCCACCACATACAAAAACTATTCCCCTTTTTGGGTGCTGTCTCTTGCTTTTGCCTCATTTGCACCTGTTGTCACTTTCATTTGCACCAAAGCAATTGAAAGTGATTAATCATCACTTGTCCTTTCTAAATGGACAGACCGGTTAGTTTAACTGACGTGGTTTTTATGCTATGACGACTTCGTGTTCGCATTATTTTCTGAGCCTTTTCCTTGTAAGGAAAGCACACACGCAGTAACACACATACACGCTGAGAGTCCTGCTCCCCGCCCCCATCCAAACACATCCCAAGTCTCTGACCGTCACCATCCGGAGCTAAACAGGGAGGGATCAGCTGGATCTGAAGGCTTCAGCTGCCGTTGTGGCGACACACATAGCCACCTCGCCGATATAAATACACATATATCTCTTATAACGGGAAAATCGTGATCATAACGGGGGTGCTGGATACAGGGAGGACGGAATGGGAGGGCACACGGCGTTTCTGCTCTTACTGGTGGCGACCTTGACGCTTTCATCCGAGGTGAGTAGGAGAAATCTCAGCCTGTGGGAGAGTGTCGGTTCCCCGGCTGTGATCATCTGCTGCAGGCCCGTAACAACACCGGGCATCAGGGTGACTGCGTATTAAAACAACGGTTAACGCTAACTGGTGTTAGTGCGTATTAAAGCTCGTTAATCAGTTTACGTTACATCCGCAGCAACACAATTCCTACTGGATTTATTCGAGGCACATACTATCTTTTAAACAGAAATTAATCATCCCCTCACAGTTTATAACGTGTTGTTGTACGAGTGTGTCAGGTTAACAGTGTAACGGTAAACAGATTAACTGCGCAGAATTAGCTTGACAGATAATAACAGCGATGCTACCGGGGCCTACCGTTAGATGTCATTGATTGACAGTTTGGGTTAGCCCTGCCATGTTGGACGTGTTTTGTTTGTCCTGGGTGATTTTTTTTAGTCAGTTAGTTAATCACTTAAGTGTTACTAGTTACACAGCTGGGACAAGTCAGTTAACGCCAACTATTCCTGTGATTTGTTTCTACAGAACTAACTAGCTAAGGCTAGCTAGCTGTTAACGTTAGCATTAGCTTTTTTTTTTTTTCAGAAAATTTGCGTTACACGGCATTTGCTAACTAATGCTAACAGAATGCTTCTCCATTTAGCTTGTCCCTTTAAACTGAACAAACTCATAAACATCCAATATAGGCAAATATATCACGGAGAGTTCAGCTTTGATTTAAATTGCCGACATTGTTTTTTTTATTAGCAATGCTAATGTGGTGGTGGTGGTGTTTGGGGTTGCTGCTGCGCCGAGCTGGTCCACGACACTTGGTCCAGCAGTGTTGCAGCTGCAGAGTGGTGATCCTGCTGAGGAGAATGGAAAAAAGGATGCAGCCTTTTTAGTTTGACATAAGCAAGATGGCGCCTGCAGCTTGCTGCTGCTGCTGATGCTGTGCTTTGCTGGACCGGGGAGAAATTCACAGCTAAGGACCAGCTGGAAATGGGCCCACATAGGGATATGCAAATAATTTAATGCGTAGTGTTGTTTTTTCGTTACCATTCTGCGTTTATGGATGTAAGCCATTAAAAAGTGAAAAATGTCTCAACTGAACCAATAATACAGGACACGCTATTTTAAGTCAAGGTATTTTCTTAATGTCATCATCTGCCACACCTGAGATTGTCCTGATACATTATAGCTGTGCATTTAGTGGCTTGACTTAGTGTTCAGTTTTTCATCTGCTATGTTTTTTGTAGTACTGCTGTATATATTTTTTGGTAGATGCATATGGTACAACAGCTTTACAGAGTCAAGACATATTTGTGTAATATTTGTGAACTGTCATGTAGACAAATCAGGGGAAATTTGTTTTATACCAAAATGTAATCCATCTTAATGCGCCTTTTGTATTGCTTTGTGTTCACTCTCTCTTCTTACTGTTTTTTAGGCTACAGGCTGAGTCATGATAGTCACACAAGCCCTGCAGTACCAATATCTAGATGTGATAACCTTTGTACAGTGTTAAGATCTACTGCAACATTCCTCTATAGTCACAGAAGAGTGTGTGTGTGCGCTTTCTTTGATGTAAGACCAGGTCAGACTGGTTATTGCAGTGTAATTCTAGACTGATAAGCACAGGAGACCAGGTGTTTGATATAGCTAGTCCTTGATTTGCCGTCTGGCATATTCTTTAGATCACATTATGTTTTGTATTTAGTGGTCAGTTAACCCCATTTGTTTAGCACTACCTTTGTTCATCCCAGTGTTGGTTAATGCTTGTGGTGCATGCTGTTGCAGTTTGTTCTGTTTTACTGATTTAGTTTAAACAGAATGAGGAAGACTGATGTGCCAAGGTGCATAAAAACCAGAACTGCACATTTTAATAAATGATGGATGATATTATGCAATTGCGAGATGAAGTGAGGAAATAAAATGGAGAGAAACGATGGGCTTTCCCATCCTGACTCACAGGAAGCTGATGTTATGCAGATATTCACAGGCAAATGGCATCAAATCAGAAAAAGCTCATTTAGAAACTGCCAGCAGATGGTTTGGTTGTTACTGTACTGTCAGTGTGCAACAGCAGCGTCTTTTGTCTGTCAAGTGTTTGCCAGAAAATAGAGGGTTCTTAAGGTGACACACAACAGGACATCCTCCAACTGCTTCCTTAAATCCAGTGGAAAGAAAAACAGTATACACAGCCAAGTTCAAATGGGCCTAAAAATCACAGTTGTTAGTTGAGGCTGTTTGCATCTCTTATTGTCCTCTAATTTGATCATAGTTACTACATAGTTATTTGTTTCAATATGTTTTTCCACTCTAGGCTATAATAGATTATGTTCACTGTCTCCAAAGAAATCAATAAAAGCTTTAAAACAAGTGCACATGTGCTGTCCTGGTACTGTAACACTTAACCCCTTAAGTCTTGCTTCAGCTTAAACCAGTAGCAATTAAATTTGTTTATATTAAAAAACTTAAATGTGCAGTGACATTGTAGAGTAATCTAAAAAGGCCATTATCTATCCCAGTACTACAGGGGATAGTTTGTCAGAAGATGTGGAATAAGCAGAAGGAGAATAAATTACAGTTCCTTCAAAGCTAAACATACACAAGCTGCATTAGGATATATGTATGTTTAAAGCCAGCTTTAGGCAGTCTGGTACAAATCGTCTTTATTTTTTACCTCTTTTTCCACTTGTCTGTCCAGGTTCCTGCTGATGACTCTGTGGGTTTGCTTACTGAGCCCCAGGTGGCCATGTTTTGTGGGAAGCTCAACATGCACATCAATGTGCAGAGTGGCAAATGGGAGTCTGACCCGTCTGGCACCAAGAGCTGCATTGGCACCAAGGAGGGCATCCTGCAGTACTGCCAAGAGGTATTTATACAGAGTGAGACAGCACTACAGAGATAGAGAAACGGATAAGGACATAGAAATAGACAGCAACTTAACGCGAGACGTAGGAGGAAGAAGACAGATAATTAAGTGAGAAAGAACATAAAAATCTCTTGCATTTTTCCAGGTATACCCAGAGTTGCAGATCACAAATGTTGTAGAGGCCAACCAGCCTGTCAGCATCCAGAACTTTTGCAAGAAAGGCCGCAAGCAGTGTCGCAGTCACACACACATTGTGGTGCCATACCGCTGTCTGGGTAAGCAGCTATAATGAAAGAAAAGTCACTGAGCGTGTTTGTGTGAATAAATGTTCAGTTCGAACTACCTGTAACAAACCGATGCCTATTTATGTTACAGTTGGGGAGTTTGTAAGTGACGCTCTGCTCGTTCCTGACAAGTGTAAGTTCCTACATCAGGAGCGTATGGACCAGTGTGAGAGCCACCTGCACTGGCACACTGTAGCCAAAGAGGTGAGAATAAGACAGCATGTATTTTCACTGTATGAACCTTTTATTGGATGTTATTCCCCCAGTGTCATTATATTTGCAAGTAGATTTCTATTTCAACTTTTCCCTTCTGTAGACTTCCACTGAATGATTCAGCACTCCTTAATTTCTTACTTTCCTAACTCATGTATGCTGTCAACCTACTGTGCAACTTTTCTTGTATTCTTGTTTCATCCTGATTGTTCATGAATGTGCAGTCAGTTGTTTAAACGTACAAGCGCTGTAGGAAATTATGGTTATTGTCTTGTTCTTAAAAATTAGTCCTGTGGAGACCGCTCCATGAACCTCCATGACTACGGGATGCTGTTGCCATGTGGCATTGACCGTTTCCGAGGGGTGGAGTTTGTCTGCTGTCCGGCGGAGGCAGAACGAGAGTTAGACAGCACAGATCTAGAAGGGGAAGAGTCAGATGTCTGGTGGGGTGGCGCTGAGACAGAGTACACTGATAACAGGTATCATTACGTGTGAATATCCATCACCAGACACAGACATTTGGTGAAGTGAAGTCTGAACCAACCCCTTTCTTCACAGCATGTCACGGCCGGCAGACACTGAGCCTGCCGCCACTGAGGACGATGAGGATGAGGATGAGGATGAGGATGAGCAGGCGGAAGCCTTCGAAAGAGATGAGAACGGAGATGGGGATGAAGATGACAAGGAGGAAGAAGACGATGATGTGAATGATGAACGCGATAGCGAAGAGCGCAATGCTAATGTCGCCATGACAACCACCACCACCACCACCACCGAGTCAGTTGAAGAAGTTGTTCGAGGTGAGAAACGAAGTGAATTCACGGCTTTTGTTTACGTGTGTTCAGTCATTGGTTGGTTTTTATGTGTTTCATTAAATGTTGATTCATTTTTTCCATGAATTTGCTTTCATTTTTGTTTTTATATAATGTGCATTTGCCTGTGTGTACATATCTCAGCTGTGTGTTGGGCTCCTGCTGAGTCAGGCCCGTGTCATGACATGCTGGAGCGCTGGTTCTTCGAGCCTGAGAAGGGCCGTTGTGCTCCCTTCTTGTTTGGGGGCTGTGGGGGAAACAGGAATAACTTTGAGTCGGAGGAGTACTGCCTAGCTGTCTGCAGCAGCTCGCGTAAGTTCCAGGACTGGAGCCGTCTGAACGCTGAAGTGTGCACACCACAAGCCTGAATCCTGTCCTCAGGCTGCTGCAGATTGTCTCTGTGTCACATTTACTTTCTCTTCTTCGTACTGTCTTGAGTGTCTGATGGCTCTTACCCAGTCAGAGCACTGATGCCTGGATTTGGTTGCTCATCCTCTGGTCTTGTGTTTAGTATTACAGGATTATCTTCTCAAACAAGATTGAAAGGGAAAAGCAGATAAGAGAAATGACGTACCTTACTGAAAGCAAAGAAAACTTCAGAATTAATGGTAAAATGCCGACAAATGCTGAAGGCTGACAAGATTCTATATTATTAGCTTTTATCTCATGAAAAGATATTTATTTGCTTCCAAGGGAAGGGAAGGGGAAGGCTAATACACCTCTTGTAGCTGCTGGTAAACTGCCACCAGGAGCCATTTATCCTGGGCTAGCACAAAGACTTAAAGACAAACAGTGGCCTGTTTCCATTGTTTGATCTAAGCTGAGATAACCAATTGTTGCAGGCGCGTCATATTTGGCAGACAGACAAAAAAGTGGTTTCAATCTTCTTCCCTGTCACAGGCAAGAAAAAAAGATTAACATACAGCGTACAAATGTGTCCCTTCTTTCCTGTTATTCATTGACGCTATTATTATTGTGAATTTCGGCAAACATTACTCAGACAAGTGTAAATTGATTAATATACAATTGGCTCTCTATCATTGGGGTTTAACTACGAAGGTAAATCTAAAATAAAAGATGTGTTCTCCAAAAAGCCTCAAGATCAACCATTTTACGTGAATAAGAAAACATTGTAAGCAATTTAAGTGAGGTCCCTGATTGAAAGTGGCCATGGCATTCTACCCTTTACTCTCATTCACTTCAACATCATTTATATACTCTCTTCATCAGTTTTTAACCTGACACTAACAGTTGTTTCTTGCAGCATGTGGACAAAGGGGCATAAAAACCTTGAATGTCAGTCTGCATGCATTTCAGTACATGTGTATTTGCATGCTTTGCACGCTGTGCGTGCGCGTGTGTAGACTTGAGGTCTATAAACATGTCATCAGCATTTTAATAAGCTTATTAATAAGCTGAATGTGTTGACAGCCACAATGTGTTTAGACGTGTATAAAAAATATATCTTTAAAGGTTGATTTTCTGCTTCCACTCAGTGAAGCACAACACTCCTCAGCATCTACCCTGATCCTGACTTGACACTTGTCATCTTATCTTCTGGTTCCCACATTAAACAAAGACATAGATGAATATACAAACACACTTATTCTGGGAAATGTACAGTATGGCTGTGTCCTGATAACCTGTGTCTCTTTTATTTATGTGTATATTAGAACAACTTTGTGTGTGTGCCTAACTTATCATATGTTATTAACATACTTGTTAAACTAGTAGTAGTTTTTACTGTCCTTCAAATCTCTGTGATGATGTTATCTAAACTGACAGCCTGCCATATTTTGACTCTTTTGGATGCACTGTTTATTTCCTGCATTTTCTTTTTATGCAAGGTCTTTATTTGTGTTCATATTATCATTCAGCCAAATATGATACAGTTTCTCTGCTATGTATTTGACTCCACTCACTCTTTCTCAGTGCCCACCATGGCCCCCAGTCCTCCAGATGCTGTGGATCGGTACCTCGAATCTCCTGGGGATGACAGCGAACACACTGACTTCCAGAAGGCCAAAGAAAGCCTGGAGGCCAAACACCGTGAGAAGATGTCTCAGGTATGTGTGAGAGTGTGACAAAGTTGGCATTCACGCTGTAAACAAGCATTTGGCATGTATCCAAGCATGTGAGCTGATGGTTACAAATGCTGAAGTTATCAGGATTAAATTTTGCGTAATTTTATGTGCAGGTTATGAGAGAGTGGGAAGAGGCTGAGAGACAGGCCAAGAGCCTTCCACGTGCTGAAAAGAAAGCGGTCATCCAGGTAGGACTCACTAAGACTTGTTTGGTTGTTTCATATCACCATTTGTAAATGATGAATGTGTTTAAATTGCTAATGTTTAAATTCCATTATCATGACCAAAGTTACCATAATTTGCAGTAAAGGAGGAGTAAGAAATTATCTTTTCATTTATTAAGTTCATACACTGCACAGTAAACAGTAGTAAACTGCAAAAAATCAGGATTTGGCGTGACCACCTTTGAAACGACACCATTTCTCTTAACTTAGCAAAGTTTTGATGATGATGTAGAGATCAGCTGATTGTGAGCCAACATACCTTTTGTTGCTGGACTTTTCTTTTGTTCTTCTTTTTGATGAGGGCAGCTCTTTTATGGCTACAGCTGTATGTTTGACTTGATTTGGTGTTTTGGGTTGTTGTCATATTGCGTCATATTGAGTTAAATTTGGCAATGATTAGATGCGGCCATGCATTTGTAACAGATAACATTATAAACATCTAAAGTGCCTAAACTAATAGCATTAGGGCTGCATGATTTGGTGAAAAAGTGAACAATGTAATGAGACTGCTAATCTAACTTAAACCAAAATAGTCATGTTAAATTCAACTTAAAAAAAAATAAAGAAGAAGTTTACATCAGGATAAATTACGTTTCAGCTCATTCATGCCTTATTGTGGCTGCTGCTCCTCACACACTGAACACACAGTGAAGGAGTCTCAGCCACAGCAGAGAACGTTCACTAACACACGTAACACAAATGACTCACCTCATGTAAAGTAATGCCTGGCAACAAAGTCGCTATGTTGCTAATTGCTAGTTGTTAAATGTAGTGACACAGGAGCAAAATTGTCAACACAAAAAGCGGACAGTTGTGTAACAGCAAGCTCTGATTTGCATGTTCACACACAAATCGCAGTCTTTTGTGGTTATGTAATCGCACAGGCGATGCACTGCATAGTACTGTATATAGGAAGAATAGCTTATTGTCCCACCTATAACATGTAAAATGTGCCATATTTATAGCACTTCCAGGAGAAGGTGGAGGCTCTGGAGCAAGAGGCAGCAGGAGAGAGGCAGCAGCTGGTGGAAACCCACATGGCTCGGGTAGAAGCTCTACTCAACAGCCGCAGACGTCTTGCTCTAGAAAATTACCTCAGTGCCCTGCAGGCCAACCCTCCACGGGTGCGCACGCATACACATATCCATAATCACAACTCTGCACTTTTCAATAAGAGAATATGTTACATGGATGGGTGTGGTCAGTAAAAGGAATCTATTTAATAGAGATTTAATAGAATTTGGAGACATGTAACAACTGTTTTAATGTTAGTTATGTGGCAAGAACTATAATGAGGTTTATATTGAACTAAAGCAAATCATACTCATATTTATATAATGGCAATAGTTGAATAGCCTCACTAACAACATACAACACTTGCATCACCAGCCTCGTCAAGTGTTGAGTCTGTTGAAGAAGTACGTCCGTGCAGAGCAGAAGGACAGGCAGCACACGCTGAAACATTACGAGCATGTCCACACAGTCGATCCCAAGAAGGCTGCTCAGATCCGACCTCAGGTACGTTACCTTACACTAGCTGCACTAAACTTTATTCTGAAAAGAGTTCTGATGATTATATTGTTAAATTCTTAGTTTAACCTAAAATTGAATTATGTACAGTAATGAAAAATGTAATTATGTGCACTGTTGTTATCACATAAAAAAGTGACACATTTTAAACCTCTTTTCTACTGGAACGTCTGTAACTTTCTCTGACTGTTAGGTTTTGACCCATCTTCGTGTAATTGATGAGAGGATGAACCAGTCACTGGGTCTTCTGTACAAAGTACCCAGTGTGGCAAATGAAATCCAAAACCAAGTCGGTAAGTGTT
Organism: Helostoma temminkii; assembly: GCA_900302695.1. NCBI lineage: Eukaryota > Metazoa > Chordata > Actinopteri > Anabantiformes > Helostomatidae > Helostoma > Helostoma temminkii. Next base: position 119,275 of record OMLM01004977.1, read on the forward strand.
GGCTTCATACTTTATTTTTAATGTATTTATTGCTGCTTTTAACACTTAAAATGTTGAGGTGCAGTTTCTTGTAAATGGTTTGTCTTAATAATAGTTTTTAAAATTTTCCTGATACCTTTATCAGGAAAATAATCAGACACACACCCATGAATGAAAAAAACAATGACCTTTTTCCGATTTTAGAAATCACGTGCACTTTATTAATCTAAGATCTAAGAATCTCACGGCCCTAACTACACATTACAAGAACGCAGATAATCACATTTTCCGAAATGCTAACTGTTGATTTAATTTCTGCTTTTAAATGTGTCACTTCCACGTTGTCTCTGTTTTAATCTAGTGCAGATGTCTGAAATCAATCTGCTCATTATTAGGAAAAGCAGTATAATTAAGCACCTAAATGTGCTGTGGTAGTACACAGGCTGCACTAATTAAGCAGCCTCACAACCTCCTGCTGTGCTGTGTGAGGCTGAAGGTGAGTTTTATAGCGAGTCTGAAGTCCAGTGATGAATGACCTGCTGATAACGCAGCATCTCTACAGTTAGTTTGTCTTTAGTTATTAGGGCAATGTATGGACTTTACCTGGCATCACACTCACATTCTTTTTTCCCCACAGCACTTATAGTGCAAAGAGTTCAGGCCGAGCTGTCTCAGCAAGTCTCTTCCCTGCAGAGCGATGGCCGGGTGAGTTGAGCTGCACCCACCCACATGCATGGAGTCTGCCCTGCATAAACTGCGCTCTCTCACACACATGGATAAATAGAATCACCTCTGGTTTTCAGAATCAAACAAGACAAGGTCAACACAGCCCTGCACAGAGAAGCTTAGATGCAGATAGGGTGAAATACAGAAAGATTCAGCTGGAAACGTATGATCTCCCAGAATATGACTGTATCTGTTGGGCAAAAACAGTTTATACTGTAACATCACAGCTGTGGAGACGATATCCATTATTACGACACTCCTCTGTGCTTGCAGGTGGATGGCAGGGTGAGCTACGGTAACGACGCTCTGATGCCTGATCAGACCTACAGCTCTGCTCCTATGGATGCTGGCCTGGATGGACTCGGCTTCATCCACCCCGAGAGCTTTAACCAGCCCAATACAGAGAACCATGGTACAGATACGCACATAGCATACATTGGAAAATAGAGGCTTAGTGTTAAAAAATTAGATATTCAAAGTGTAATGTTATAATTTCAGAAATGTTTGCAGTGCTGCTTGGACTTTGTAAGCAGCGTTTTGTCGCCTTTCTTATTTACTTTATAATTTTGTTTGCAGTTGAGCCTGTTGATGCTCGTCCAATTCCAGATAGAGGACTGCCCACACGACCTGGTGAGTGTGTTTGTACGCTCCAATATGGCTTTGAGCAATAAAAGTTAAAACTTAACAATTTACCAGAATCTGTGATAGCATGGGGTCTTAAAATGTTATTGTAAACAAAGATAGATGTTTGTTTAATAGCACTCTTCTTTACCGTGTGAACTGTGAAATAATTCTAAACTTAATTTATAAATCACTTTTATCTGGCTCTTCCCGTTTTCTATAAGAAAAATCAGGTGAAACTATTCAAAACAACAACATCAACATGAAAACTGAAGGTTAAAATGGTGTAATAAATATTACAATAAGTACCTTTTTTCAGTATCAGCCCTGAAACCAGAACAGATGCCAGAAGTGCGGATGGACACTGAAGACAGGCAAAATGCTGGTTATGAAGTTTACCATCAAAAACTGGTATGAAAACCATTTAATCCCAACAAATCATGTTATTTTTGATGTTCTACTGCCGCTGCTCTTTGTTCACATAGTTATTGTTTCTTTCATGGTAGGTGTTTTTTGCTGAGGATGTGGGGTCCAATAAAGGTGCCATTATTGGACTTATGGTTGGAGGGGTTGTCATAGCAACAGTCATCGTCATTACCTTGGTGATGCTGAGGAAGAAACAATATACTTCTATTCATCACGGTGTAATCGAGGTAAAAATAAAGCGCTGCGTTAAGATGTTTTGTTTGAAATACAGATATAATCAGTTCTTTGCGTCTTTATTAGTTTGTATTAAATTTAATTAATTAAATTTATGTTTTATGGACCTAATTTATCTGTGTTGACAGGTGGATGCTGCAGTGACACCAGAGGAGCGTCATCTTGCCAAGATGCAGCAGAATGGCTATGAGAATCCCACCTACAAATTCTTCGAGCAGATGCAGAACTAAAGGCCTGCTCATTAACATGACTCCCCACCCACACACTCTCACCTTTAGGGCCTGTTCCATTCTGATTCCTTGTCCTAATCCCTACACCCGCACCTACTGGCTCTGTTAAAGGGAGAGGAAAGGTATGATGGCTTATTTTTTATCTTGCTTGAAATTTAAGAAAATGTCAGTGAAATATTTGTACCAGTGCGGAGTTTGGATCGAAGGAAACTGATATGGAACAACCCCTTCTTAATCCCTGATCCCTTGTTGTACAGAGCAAACTAGAGCTTACATTTATCTGCAATTGGTCAGACAAGGGTATCCTCTTTCACCTGCACATTTCAGCAAATCACAACAGAATCATTGTAGTGTTTATACTGAAAAACCAACTCCCTGCTGACTAAGCCACCACAGTACATGGCGATCACAGCTGAGACCACTTTGACCAGACTCGGTTGCTTTTTCCTCAAACTGTGCCACACAACCCTGCTCCCCTGCTCTCAGATGACAGCTGTGCTGTGTTTAATGACATAACGGCTCTTAGAGCCGGTAGTGGGAAGAGGAGCTCTCAGAGCGCCTCTCTGCACGACTAAAGCCCACGTGTTTCAGGTTTGTTTTCCAAAAAAGAATTTTAAAAAATTCAGAAAAATATACATAATCAAAATATGTAAAAGTTGAAAAATACTGAATGTTTTTGTTTCTGGTTGTTTTTTATGTGTAATATATTAAGACAGAGATTAGCTGTAAGTATATGTAGTGCATGGCAATAATGATGACAGATACAGTATACTGTGTGTTGAGGTCCGTGGGAGTGGTCCTCTTACTAGATATTTAGCAGGATTGTACATTTCTAGTGTCTTCTTTGTGATCTTGTGATATGAAGAAGAAAAGAGTATTCAGAATCTGGTCTGCTTTGTCGTCACAGAGTTGCTTTAACTGAATCTTGGCTCTTTATGCTCATCCTCATGCTTCACTGTTGTGTTAGCTGCATGGGCAAAATGCTCTATATGTAATATATGAAGTGTAATAGTATTTGAAAGGAAGACGATTGTGTTACTGTTTGCGTTCTATGCACTCTGTCATTTTGGAAGTCTATTATTACCAAATATTGTTGCTGTGAAGTCCCTGATGCCAATTCACAATGTCACTGCACATTGTTTTTTTTTTTTCTAAAATGAAGAGTAAGGTCATATGTTGGGAACTAGGTTTTCCTGAAGTGTTTCATTCCAGATACATCATTCCACTGTTGCTTGATTGTAAATGTTTGGAAGATGGAGGACTGGCTCTCAATAACCCAGTTTCATTTCCAAGCTCTGCCTCTGTCTTTTACCCTTGTTTCTGTGTTGTTCAGTCTCTTTGCTAACCCCCCATTTCTTATGTTTATCCTCTTTCTTTCCCTTTGCCAGCACTATTGTACAGCCCAGTCAGTGAGTGTTTGTTAAACACAGATGATTTGTTGGGCCTTCAAAATCAAGTTTTGTACATGCTCACGTCTTTCCATACACATCCCTTCACCAAATCTCACAATCTATTCTATTTTTCTACATTCCCTGTGTATACATGTACAGTGCAGCTGTTTGTCCTGCATATATCCTGTGTCAAGTCTCTTAACAGAACAACCATCAATAGTAAGATGACTGCTCGCATCAGATTAGACACTTTTCCTCCCCCCTTAAGTTATTAATGCCACCTCCAGTAAACATGAATGTGACATACATATTGTGCATTTATACCATAGAAATACAACACATATCACCTCTGCACATTTTATCCATGTGTGTACAGAAACACTAGCGGAAGCTCTTAATCAGGTGAATGTTAAAATTTGTATTGATGGTCACTTCGGGTGTCTTGGAAGTGATTTAAAAAAAAAGAAGCTTTTTTTCCTCTCATTGATCTGTTGACCTTTCTCTGTGTAGCTAAATGATCCATTTGCTTAAGAGTAAGACAATGCTTTCTACACTCACTATACCATGAATAAAATTTTGAATGTACATGTAACTTTCTGGCTGTCTTTCATTTTGAGTTTCCATCTACGAGTAATACAACCTTAAAGAGCTCAAGGATTGAATGACCAGGTCAGAGACGTTAAGAAAAATGCTTGCCACTTTATTCCCTCTAGTGGACAGAAAAGGTCCTACAATTTAGGGAATAAACACTAAATAAAATACAAAATGGGTCCTCTATAAATGGAAAATATGAAAATACACTTGCCGTTGTGGCTATCAAAAACATGAAGTACCGGTATATACAGTGGAAAAGATTCTAAACTACAGACAAACACATTACGCAAAGCTCATAACTGGGTTTTCAGTCACACATTCAAGCATCCGATCACATGCACAAAAGCATTCAGCAGTCACATTTCCCCCCTTATCCCGAATACTCCTTACATTCAGGATAAAGTCAACAGATTTCTCTACCAGTCTCACTTCAATTAAACTGTATAGACAATAACAAAGTTGTTAATCTGTACTGATCGGGATATCAGCCTTGCATTTCTGTGTCTACTGAACACAGCAGGGTTGTTAAAGAAAGTTGATTCATGGTCAGCGCTGGAGAGCTGACTTAGCCTGTGGCAGCTGCAGAACGCTGTTAAAAAAGGACCTCCTTCAGCTGTCCTTTTCTAGTGTTGTGGCCAAGGTCACTGTAGTGATGGGCTGGCCAAGGCCGTGCATCTGCATGCGAGCCAGTTTCTTCTGTTCACACTCTGTCACCAGGCTGTTGAGTTCAGCAGCACTGTAGCCAATCAGAGTCCTCAGGTCGCACACAAACTTGTAGACAAAACGCTTCCCCTGCACCTTGCTGATCATGTCCCCGTCGTAGTAATACCTGCAAAGTGAGCATGTGATAAAACCACATCAGTCAGTACCAGAGGATACTGACACAAACAACAAATCTAAAACCACTGGTAATTAGGCTGAGCAGTTTGATACTGATAATTACTGACGCATGCAGTTAATAACATTAAGAACTGTACATCCAATATGTTGTGGGTGACACAATAAATCAATGGTGTCAAGCCTTAAATAATAATTATCATCTGAAGTGGTCCATCAGTGGAATCAGTGTGTGGCTGACCGGGCTTCCCACGTGCCACAGTTCGTCACCTGAAGTGAAATTATTGGAGCAGACACAACTCATTTCAAGCAGTTAGCAAAACAGGAAAATGCTACCTACGCCTGGATTATTTGTGCCGATAAACTAGAAAATACAGTTACCCCACATCACTCTGCAGAGTAAACGGTGTCCTGCTTTAGTTGTTGGTGCTGATATTTGCACAGTGCTTGATACTTTTCATGTTTTCTTATTCCCGATGCACCGGATTAAAGGCCACAACAGAACATGATTAATTGAGGTTCAATTTTTAAGGCGTTATTGTTTCTCCAATTAATTAACATGTTATTTCAACAGCCCTACTGTAAGTGTAGCTTTTGATTGTTTACAACAAACTGCCTCAGCGTAACATTTTATTTGATGTTCAAGTGGTTTATTAAGTTTAGAATTAAGTCAAATCAAAGGTTTGATATGGTTCTTTACTGTTGCATGTTTTTATTAATAACTTGGCATTGTGCATGGTATCTTTAAATAATATATAATATTTAAACCAATATTCATCTGTTTCTAAGCCAATGGTTCTCACTAAAACAGGAGAAACAAACCTGAGGGCTCTGCTCAGTTTCTCATAGTTCATTGTGGGTTTGTTCTTGCGCTGGCCCCATTTCTGCGCAACCAGTTCAGGCTGGTTGAGTTTGAACTCTCCCTCCTCTCCCACCCAGGAGATGCAGTCTCTTGAATCTTTGTCTGTTAGCAGCTCCAGGAGGAACTGCCACAACTGGATCTGACCGTTGTTACCTGACACCAGGAAAACACAGTGTAAGATGTTCCGTTCAGTACAGAGAACAGAGATTTGTGAAAAAGTCTCAGTAAATGTTCTGTTGTATCTAGAGCTCAATTCTCAAATATCTTATTCGGTCTGAGTAACAGAGAAAGTGAAAAATAGTTTATTGTCACATGGCATTTAGAAAAACTCACATTTCAATTTTGATTGACCAGCCAGAAGAGTTTAATTCCTGTAAAGAAGCATGTAGGCTCCTCATATACAACAACATACAGTTTTGCTGTGAGTAGTGTGTACTACCTGTGCGGTTGCCAGGTGAGCTGCGCTCCTCTCCTCCTGAAATACGTGGAGTTCTGGGGCCACGGCTTTGCTTCAACACCTTAATTGCAGTGGGTGTGCTCACCTGAGCCGGGATTATCTGCACAGCTGGAGACGCACATGGAAAAGTTTGCAGGGATCAGATGACGAGTGTTTTGGATCTGACTCAAATGTCTATTTTGTTGTCAAGCAGAGTTTGCTGTAAGTGGATCTGTCCCATTTTAAAGACTTTTTTCCCCTAAAATCACCTGTGTGTCACATTTCATCAGACAAGATAATCTGATCAACAAACCAGATCCAATTCGCAGCTTAGTGTCTGAGAACAATTGCAGGCTGAATGCTACTTAGCAGAAAACTTTTTCGAGACTAGTTTTTACCTTTATCAGTTTTAGTGGTGATGTTTTACTAGTCAAGTCAACACTGGTCTGCTTTTTTACTGAAAATTCCCATTCCGACTCAGTGTTTTCTTCAAGAATAACATTTTCTAGATTTTTTTCTGCATGTATACTTGAAGTCTTCGTCACATGGACAGGACATTTTATTACCTTTGGCTGATTGTCTACTCAAATACTTACGCTGATCAATAGTGACAGTGGCATCTCCTCCAGACTGGTCCTGGCTGGCCAACACATCTGAAGTATACACAAGGGAAATGTTCAACTCTATATATGTAAAACTCAATCTGACTGTTCCTGTACAAGCTCTAAAAAGAAAGTGTGCACTCGACACACACAGTCATAAAACAAATCTTTCTGACTTACATTTGCGTAGGAGTTCCAGATGGCTCCAGAGTATTTCTCCATTGGGCACTTTCTGAAGGAACTCTTCCTGGTTGAAAGCACATAGCTCTCGACCTGGAATGTGAATGCTTCCTATTTCCATCTCATCGATGTTGAACTCCTTCATCACCCACACAGCCCAGTGGATCACCTGGTCAGCTGTCCAGAGAATGGGGTCTGAGAGACAGAGAGAGAGAGAGAGAGAATAAGAAAGAGAAACTAGCGTAACAACCATGCTGACTTGTCACCACATTACAAGTTGTAAAATTGAATGTGTTCCTCACCATATGGTATGCCGAGGCGGACCTGTTCTTTCCGATAGCCTTCGAGTGCAGCTGCCCAGCGTGTAACCTGCTCTGACGTCTCATCAGTGAGGGAACGCTCCACAGCAATGAGTTGTCCCTCCTCCACCAGGGCACCCTCCTCCCCTGCTGCATCTGGATCAATCACGACTTCTACTGTTTCCACCGGTTTTACAATTTCCAAAATGTTCAACTTCTCCTCACCTGGATGAGTGAAAACATACAAATCATAAGGCACCATATTACTGTGTACTGTATGAGTACACTATATGGTTTGTGTCATGGTACCTGGTTTGGTGATAATCTGCAGGCTGAGCTGCACTGTGCCATCTGTCTTTACTCCCTGATCGAAGAGGCTGTGATCAGGGTGAAGCTAAATAGAAAAACACAACAGATGTCAGAAATCAAGAGAGAAAACTCAACATATACTGGAGCTCAAGAGACGACTGTCAGACCCACATTACACACCTGAGCCATTTGATTTGACTTTACCAAGAGCAATAAAATTATCAAAGCATTACGTTAACTAGATGTGTTTATGCAAATTCTTACCTGAATGTCCTGCAAGCAGATATCATATGGATCCAGTGATATTTGGATTCGAGGCTCTAAAAGTTTCTTCAGATTCCCAATGGGCTCATTGATGTCGATGTCTTGTTGAATCAAATCAGACGCAGTGATCGTCTGCTCCTCAACCCTACGTTAAAAGCAGAAATGAGCAAAAAAACGTAAACATGTAGTTGCTACATGCACAGAACTATGTATTAGTGATAGTAAATTACAAGCCTTCCAATTACCCTTCCTCCAGGCATGCCTGTTTCTCCCGTCCGTCAATCTCGATCTCTATCATCTCTTCTGATTCGCTTTTAGACATTCTGTTTTATGCACTGAGAGCCAGGCTGAAAGGAAGTTAGAACACAGACTATTGATCAGATAATAGATTTTATGGTGGCACAAACTAAAAGAAATCAACGACTACACAGTTTTATGTTTGAGTATCAAAAACGATTATAAAAGGATCCAAAACCACCATTAACAATGGCTTTAAACAAAGCAAAGCTGTACATTTTCATATACAACTAACTAAAAGTGTCTTCATAGTTGACTAAGATGACTGAAAATTAATAAATGTATAAATGGACACATTTTTCAATTAACTGTGTTTGTTAATAAAACCACGTTCATTTCCTTAGATCACATAACAGTTTACAAATATCAATCAACTCCAAAGTTACATGCCCCTAAATTACAATGTCACTATATATGTAGTATTATTCGTACTCAAATAGTTTCATGACAAATATTATGCATTTTATACAGTTATTATTCATTCACTCATTAGATTTTATTACTTTAATGATCTCTTTTTTTTGTTGTTGTGTGCTTTTCTCCTACAATCCTACACACTTTTCACTTTGTTCATTCCAGACTTCTTACCAACCTTCACAACTAACAAACTTTTAATGACCACTCTAGGTTGGTTAATGTTAAAAGAATCTACCCAGCACATTTAAAAAAGACATACTTTCCCATCATAACTAAATAATCATATTGTTAGGTCAACGTGGCTCTGTAATATCACTAAATACAACAGAAAAGATCAGGTGAAACTGCAGTGGATTGCATTAGGTATATTTTGAGCTTCCTTCAGAATTTAGTATCAGCATGATAACAGGAAAAAAAAAAATACAAATGATGCAGATTCCCTACAACAAGAACATTAAACTGAAAATTTCCTGAACATTTTTTCTATGTTGTGTTATTCTGCAAAAAAAGTAGAAAAAACTACTATCAGTAGTTAAAAGGTTTCAGTGACTGACATTTAGAAAGATTATACTGAGAATAAGTGGGACTTTAGCACTTTATGTATTTTCATTTATTAATCCTCACATTTAATGCACATGGATCACAATTATTAGTTGGTGATGCTCATTCTTTCAAATAAAACCAAGCAAGTAGGTGGAAGCTAAAGCTTAATACCATTTATATCATAATATTTCAGACTTACAGACATTTAAATAAATAAATGTAATTTCTGGAAGCAAATAAAAGGTAAAACAGCATTGTAGTGATCACTGAAATACCCTCAAATAAAGACCAAACTTTTGTACAATTCAGTGCATCACTTTAACACATTTTCTTTTAAAATGAATGATGATCATAAATGAATCCCTCTCATACATATGCTTTTCACCTTTGTTCTGGCTCTAGTTTTCTAAAAGTATCACAAAGGATGTAAACCCTTCATTTTTTTATCTGGGTTGTTTAAAAACAAAAATCAATGAATAATTCTTTAAAAATAGATATGAAACAGATAAGAAGCATGAGTCAATGCTCAGTGTTTTGAAGGCCTTTAATCCTCGACTTCTCGTTAGCTGTGTGGACACTTCACTGCCTGCTCCGGCTGCTAACATTAGCCAACTCGAGGGCGAGGCTTTGGCGTCTAAAGGCCAAGCGGTAGGCCATTAGATACAACAAATAATCACTAAACATGGCCACACAGCACACACACATGTCGGAACAACATATAAACGTGCGGTTTATACACCAGGCTACGCGTGTCTCCACACTGATAATCTTCCTAGAGAAACATGTTAGCTAAGTTACAATTTTGCCATCGAAAGCTCCGCGGGGCGAGGCAGCGCATTGCACAACCGCCATCCCAGCAAGCTGAACAACGCTTAAAATATCTTAAGAAAGCTCGGCTGCCCATAACTCTAACTAATCTTTATAAAATTACACTTTAACTCTGCGCGTAGAAAACTTTTAAAACGGAAATAGAATAAACGGAAACAAAACAGCATAGGGCAAATGGAAAGGAGCCGGAAATCCTGGCTAAGGTTTACAACGCTGCAAGACTTCCGAGAGCAGCCGCGACAAATACGACACAAGTTTTAGAGGAAAACTAACACCACAGACCGACCGAGAAAGAGATAACACACTGACATAACACTCGACTAAACATCAACGTCAACTAAAGAGAGAAGCATGGATTAAAAGTCAGAATATATCTTCTCTGGATCAATACGCACTGTGTTTGTTGGACGGTGATCGGGCAGCTTCTCCACTTCACTGCGTCCGCTCAGCTTCACTGTTAGCAACACAGCTAACTCAAGTTTATCCGAAGCAACTAATCTTATTTCTGTTTTTCAGAAAACGCGAAAGCGCCAGGGGCAGCTGTGTTAGCCTAGCCTTGGTGGAGGTGGGCTAATAAGTGTGTTTCTGGGCTTGGAGGTAGGCGGCCTCTTCCAGTAAGCTAGGAATCAACAGCTAGCAGCTAGCTAGCGAGCGAGCCGCAAAATAGCGGGAAGATTTTTCAAGCACGACAAACTGACTCTTTAAAATCACCACAGCTCAGCTATTTTTCCTTTTGAATCGCACTCTCTACTTCAGAAATATCCATACCTCTCAAATTCTGGCCTGGAAATCTTTTGGAGTTTGACCAACAATGGTAGATAAGCCGCCAGAGTCAAGTCGTATCTTGCAAGTTTTTGGTCAACTAACGTTACACACAGTCAGAGCAGGGGCGGGGACTAACTGTAAGACTGAAGTTACTCTAAAACATAAACAACACTAACGACCTGCATTCACACACTTTTCTTTATAATAGTCTCTTCTGGGTAGTCTTTTTATTATAATACTCTCAGGACAGATGACGATTAGCTTTGGTGTATTGTCGAATGAGGCCTGCAGAGTTTCCCATCAGTGTTATAGTAGTGGAAAGTAACTAAGTAACTACACTTTTTAGGTACTTGTACTTTGTTTCCATTTCAATATACGATTATTTTTTCTTACTAGAACATATAATAAAATAATAAATCAATATAACAGTCAGTGGTTTTACCAGCTGTTAATTCACCAATAATTATATTGCATAAATAAGGCATATCATTCAACTTTTACTTTTGGTTGCTCAGGTACTAAAAACAATGGTTGTGAAGCACATGTCAAACAAATCTGGACTGTTCGTGTTGCAACAATTTGAAAACAGACATGAGACGAATCTGCATAACTTGGTCAGTAGTTGCTATTTAATTATGTTACATATTTGCAGTGTGTATCCTGCTAGGGCCCTGGGGCAAAAATAAAATGGGCCTTGGGGCATCTGTGTGTAGTCTCCAGCCCTTACAACACTACATGATGGTTCTGCTTCAGTTGTTACTGTTTTTACAATACTCAAGATGTTTACTTTGGTCTTGTAGACTTGTAAAGAACGAGCTGAGGTTAAACAAAGTAATACTGAGTGACACAGTTTCTCATCATTGACAAAGCAAACTTTTCTGGCAACCACCACTCTCTTAATTTCTAACATACAATATTGTCATCTTTCAACGTATCAAGTCTTTTTCAGCTCTGTGCTCTTACATGTTTGTTTAACTGCTATTAAATATTATCTGAAGGACAAAAGCAATACTTTACCTGTGATGATGATGTGGTTTTGCAAAGTGTTTGTCACATTTTCCTTTAAAATATGAATTCTTGAAGGTTTTTAGCGATTGCAAAAATGTTTTTACTGTTTTATGAAATAAATAAATCTTGATCAAAGTAAATGTGGCTTGTTATAATTTTACAAAGGCAAAAATGTGTTTTACATGGTTCAATATTATGTATTTCAGCCATTTTCTCTATCTAACCAATACCTTTTAACTCCAACACAAGATGCAAATATAGTAGCTTTACTGCACTTCATTTATTCAATAACTTAGTTGCTTTGCAGATGTAAATTCAAAGACAAAATTGTGACATGTGTTGTATTTATTAATGCAGTTATACTAATTACACAACTATAATTAAACTTAGTTAACCATTTTTATTGACCTGTATTTAATTCTGAAACCTCTGGTATTAACCAAATACAATCTGAACAATCTGTAGTTTCAAAATTTAACAACTATACAAGTTGGACTTTGAAATCCTATGAATTTAACATAGCTATCAGAAAGTCTCTAAGACATCAAAAGGAACACCATTAACTATAGATACAAAACTATCAAATACGAATCACAACTCCCAGAAACAGCATCACAAATGTACTCTATGTAATGTTAATTTAATTATGATCGTTAGAAAATATAATTTATTGCAGGTCTGCATTAAATAAGATTCCAGATGTGGGTCCAAGAACCATTACATCTCAACATAACCTGTCTTATATTCGGGCATCACGCTCTTATTTTGAAGTAGCAGTGACGGAAGTCTTGGTTTGTTGAGCTCAGTCGAGCCAATATGGCGGAGTACCTGGCGTCCATTTTTGGGACAGAGAAAGATAAGTAAGTGTTAACGTTCATTTAGTTGTTTTTTACACACCTATGTCATGCAAGCTTATTCTTACCAGTAACAATACTTACACAATAAATTAATATGCGGTGTTCACAGTCTATAACTGGCAACATTAGCTTGGGTTTAGCTACTCGCGCTAGCATGAAACCGCGCAGCAACTGCTAGCTTTAGCAACATCTAGGTTAGGTGCTAAACAGTGCCGGGATGGTCAGAACATTCATAAATAAGTTACTTTTTCTCAATTAAACTAGAACCGCTTTACTAATCAAACGCTAGGAGTAGAGGCACGGAATCTACTCTCTAACGTTATGTTGAGTTGGTGTTAGCTGAAGGTAGTTACATCGCTGTGAAACCCATGCGGTTGTTACAATGGAACCTACACGGGAAGATGCCAGCTAAGAAAACCGAACATCTTCAGAGCGTTATTAAACCCCCGTATAGTTAAGTGTTCAGTTCTAACCTATATCCGATGATATTATCGTTTTGAAAAGTAACGTTATAACGCAACTTGTCTGGTACAAACTTAGTCATTCTAAATCCAGATAAATAACGGCGGATGTTGATAGGCCACAGTTCATGATTTGCTCATAAATGAGCTGATAACCGTGGCGAACTTCAGGTGCGCTGCTGGAGAAAAAATAACACTGTGTATGGCGTGTAAAGATAACCGGAACCCAACACGATACCATCATCGCATCAGTGAAGTTTGGTGGAGGGAGCATCATTATTTGGGTCTGTTTTACTGCCTCGGGACTTGGGCGGCTTGCTATTGTGTAAGGGGGGAAAAAAATCCCAATTTTATGGATGTATCCAACGGGATAATGTCAAGGTGGCCGTCCACAATTTGAAACTCAGTAAAAGTAGGGTGATGCAGCAGGACAATGACCAGAAACAATGAATTCAGTCTTCTACAGAATGGCTTCAGAGACACACAATTTGCATTTGGAGTGAGCCCAGCCCTCAACCTTATAGCTGTGGACTGGTCCCAAGGAGGCCATTCACACCAGACACTAAGAATATGGCTTAGCCGAAGCAGTTCTGTAAGAAGAAATGATCCAAAATTCCTCCTGGATGTTGTGCAGGTCTAATCCACGGGTACAGGAAGATACCTTTGCATGAGATAGTTTAATCAATAATTAAGACACTGTTGCCGTTACAATTTCCACTATTAATCTGTACACTACCAGTCAACATTTTGACACACCTTCTTTTTCTGTTTTATCTATATTATTTTCAATATTCTACAGCAATACCAAATATATGAAAACTATGAAAGGACAAGAATTAGGTAGTTAAAACGCTATGATGATACTGGCTTTCATGAGAACCGTCCCAGGAATCAACGACCAGGAGCTGCCTTCATTAGAATTACCAGCCTCAGAACCTGCTGATTTACAGCGTCTCACATTAGAGCTCGCATAAACGCTTCTCTGAGTTCAAGTGACAGACATGTTTAACATCCACTGTTCAGGGGAGACTGGACTCAGGCTTCCATGCTACAATATAAAACATTCTGGGTTATTTAACACATTTTTGTACACTACATAATTCTCTATTTGTCATACTACATTAATGTACAATGTTGAATGTAGTCCATTCTTTTCACTGGTAGTGTTCGGTTAATCAATGTGTCCAATAAAAACATGAAAGATCATGATTTTAAATATCGTGTTTGTTGATATTTGTTACTTTTGTGAAGATCAGATCACATTTCGTGACCAATTTATTCAGAAAACCACAAAATTGTAAGCGGTGTATGTGAAATTAATTTCCTAGTGTAAATGGTACATTTTGAAGATGATTTGAAACAAAGCCTTTGGTAATCTAAACAGGGGACAGATTAATGGTATTTATATTTACCAAGGAAACGTTTTATGAGTTTGGGCATACAAAGCCACAGCTATGTTTACATTTTGTGACCTTATTTTCTTTTTTCATCAGGGTCAACTGCTCTTTTTATTTTAAAATTGGTGCATGTCGTCATGGAGACCGCTGCTCCAGATTACACAACAAGCCAACCTTCAGCCAGGTAAGATAAAACTTTTTCCTTCTTGATTTCTTGCTAACTTTACTGAACTTTTTTTGGTATCTAATGGAAATTATAAAACACACAATAGTTGCATCTCAGTAATGAAAACAAATTAACGATTACAATTTTTTTCCTGTTATTATATGCATATTATTTAAAAGCATTGTGTCAATACTCAGCACTAATTAAAACTAATAATCACATTAATGTTCATTTTTGTGTTTTAGACAATTGCCCTCCTGAACATTTACCGGAACCCTCAAAACAGCGCTCAGTCTGCTGATGGTCTGACCTGTAAGTGTTTTGACATGACATCAAATCTGTGGCTGTGACTCTCAGTAATGTCCTGCTGCCTGATGATGTACCCATGTTTCCCCTTGTTCTCATTAGTTCATGCTGTAGTCTTTTAGTTATTTATTTTTTGCAGTTATTACCATAACTATATGAATATGTTCTTGTAATTTGTAATCAGTCTGGTAGAGATTTTCATGTAAACGACTCTAGGTTTAAGAAAAATACAGTTAGTCACAGTCATGGTCAGACAGTTTTTTTAATAATCTCATTCTCTTAGAGGCGTTGAAAGTTAGTTAGATAAGTTTATAGGTTATGTACATAACAAAGTGACATCATGTAGTAACATGAAGTATTACAAATGGCTGAATTTGGAGATAAGCAGCACCGTACAGCACATTTACTTTTAGTTTTGCTCATGCCACTCAACTCCAGTGATTCATCCTCTGCGAAAGAGCTCATCATAATGAGAATATGTCTTTGTGTAACTGAAATCAAAGATAACATCCACAATTTACTGTCATTCTCTCTTTTAACCACCAGGTGCCATCAGTGACATGGAGATGCAGGAGCATTACGACGAGTTTTTTGAGGTACATTTACTTTAACTCTGTAACTTGTTTTGGGGAAAAGGATTGATTTCATTCTTTGTGCTAAGCTACGATAGCTGCTTGCAGTACATCCATGCAATATAGACAGGAGGCTCCCACACAGGAGGGAATAAGCACATTAGTTTAACATTAGTCAAACGGACTAATAATGTAATATAAATATATGTAATATATCTCAACCTGACATTAAGCACTCAAATTCCAATTGTGATATTGCTTAATTTTTATCTCCTATTCTTGTAGGAGGTCTTCACAGAGATGGAGGAAAAATATGGAGAAGTGGAGGAAATGAACGTATGTGACAACCTTGGAGACCACCTAGTGGGGAATGTGTATGTGAAGGTGAGCGTGAGGACTAACACACATGCCTATGTTACCGTTACTGTAATGCTGTAGTTTTTTAGCATGAATCTAGAGCCACTGACAGTCTGTTTTTTGACGGCCTTTTAGTTCCGTTATGAAGAGGATGCTGAGAAAGCTGTGATAGACCTGAATAATCGGTGGTTTAATGGACAACCCATCCATGCTGAGCTCTCTCCTGTCACAGACTTCAGAGAAGCCTGCTGTCGCCAGTATGAAATGGGGTGAGTGCTACGAGATGTATACCAACATATTTTGCACATTAAGTCCATTCAGTTGTCTTTCCTTATTAGCATGTATAGCAGACAAAGCTTGTCTGGTGCAGCTGCTGTGTGAAACGTTGGCGTTATTACACCTCAGATGTGAACACTCTGTTCTGTCTCGGCTCCAGCTGCTCTAAGTTTCTCTCTCTTCACAGGGAATGCACTCGTGGTGGCTTCTGTAACTTCATGCATCTGAAGCCCATTTCACGTGAACTGAGGAGAGAGCTCTATGGACGCCGGAGGAAGGGGTACAAACTTACACTTTACATCTACATTGAGGCACATTATAGCTGTTTCATAGCAACTCATTGTCTCTTCTCCCTCAACCTCACAGCCGTCACAGGTCTCGGTCCCGATCGAGAGACAGGCGGTCTCGCTCAAAGGACAGAGGTCGTGGAGGTGGCCGTGACCACGAGAGACGTCGCTCCAGAGACAGAGAGCGTTCAGGACGATTCTGAGCTACAAGTCACGACTGCTCACCCCTCTCCCCCTCATGTCCACTACCCTGTTTTTTAAGTTTGTACCTTTCCAGATCTGTTTTAGTACTGAAAGGTACCTGATTTTGAAGCTGTGACAGCATTGAACTTGTTTTTCCTTGATTTCTAAAAATGGCTTTCACTTCATTAAATTGAAAATTTTTACTTAATGTGACTCATTTCTGAATATTACAGGTCACTCTGAGCGTAAATTAGCAATGCTTGACCTACATACTCCTGTTCAGGTCAGATTAACTACTGTAAGAAATAAATGTAGACTGATCATTATTATTATTTTTTAACTTAAAATAGTTATTGTTTCAAAAGAACATTTTGTTAATTTACTGAATACAGACTTCAGTTCACAAGCATAAAATAATTTCTTTCGTTTTATGCCCTAATCACTTGGGAAAGTTCAAACTTCAAATAAGTTATTCAGACACTTAAACAGTATTGTTCAAGATTTTAGACACAAAGCAAACTTTAAAGATTATCTTTTATTTATCAATTAAGATCACACAAAGTGCACTAAATAGAAAATCTGTATTTTCATAAAATCAAAGGTAAATAGATAATTGCTGACAATGAGTTTCATGACAAAGTGGGACCAAACATCAAACAGACCAATGGTCTGGAGCTGGTTCTGAGGATTCAATTTGTATTTGGTTGCTGTTAAATGAAATAAAATCAATGACAGAAGTAGCAAAAATCTTAAAGAGATTCAAACAACAGTTTTAAATATTAAAAGAAGGAATTAACTGGCAGCATCACCAATAAACCTGGAAAACCACAGAAGATGAAGTGGATGACTACAGCATTCAGTGAAGTGAAGAAAAAACCCTTCACAACATTTAAAAAAGATGTAGATGTGTCATCATTGTCAAAGTTTAAGTGAAGAGATGGCTTCATAAATGTAAATATAAAGACTTTACATCAAGGTGCTTAGGTTCAGCCATTGGTTGGCACTTTATAGTCCAGATGGATAATGACCCAAAACATTGTGCTGAAGCTACCGAAGAGTTTCTGAAGGCGAAGAAGTTAAATAGTCTTAACTGGCCAAGTCAGACACCTGATCTCAACCAGCAGAGCATGGTTTTCACTTCCTGAAGACCAGACTGAGGGCGGAAAGACCCATAGACAAGTGGCAGCTGAGGTGAAGACCTGGCAAAGCATCTGCGGGGAGAAAACCCATGTCCATGGGGTCATTGACACCAAATATTAAAATTAATTGATTTTATTTGTCTGCTCAACTTTGAGCTTCAGAAAATGGGGGCGTGTTAATAAAAGTGGCTGTAATTCCTAAAGGGTAAATGTAATACTTTTGTTAAACCCACTGAATTGAAGCTAATAATCTACACTTCAGTGACATGTGGATTCCTTCTTCAAACCCACTGTTGTAATGCAGAGATGCAAAATCTGAAGAGCTGTCGCTATTTAAAAGCTCGATCTGACTTTATGTTCACTCATGTGAAACGTCAGCGTCCTCCTCACCTCTGCACTGACGTTTAAACACAGTCTTCTTTGCAGCTCTGAAGACGTGGAGATAAAATGTGCAACAAGCCCCGCCCCTCCCGTTAATGAGAAGCTCGGTGTTATAAAGTGTGTTTAACTTGACTAGATGTGGACTGGTCCGGTCTGACTGTGTCGGTGAGAGGTTCATATCTGACTCATAGGTAAGTGAACTGCTCTTTATTTAAAGGAAGGAGTAGCACACAATATGCGCTGTTGCCTGTTATTTTGTTACTTCTGGGGCATGAAGTGAAACAACAACAATAAAGACTTAATATATTTAAGTCATGAATGGTGACCATCTCCATAAGCCAAACTAAAGCTAAAAGAAAAAATATTTCTCCCAGGAAACAAAAATAATTTGCAGCATCACTTGTGTTGACGCACCCGAGCGCGCATTGAACCAGACGCACGGTCTTCGTCACAGGTATAGAGATATAGAAGTATAAGTTTCTTTTTTCTTTCTTTCATTCTTTTTTTTTTATCCAAAACAAAACATTATGGGATAGCTGCTGACCAGGTTTGTTTACTCGCTGAGCACAATTTTCTTAATTGTGCGCGTTTGCCGTGATAGAATTTAGTTCACTCTTTAGAAAGACTTACTCTCCAAAAACAAACGTGATTCTCAGACTATTAAAGGTGTTTTTCTGAAGATGTTCCCCTGAACTGACAGAGCATCTTCAGACCTTTTGATGTCAGATCAGCTGTTCTGATTGTCTCTGCTGCTGAATGTTGATGAAGTTGACACAAATGAGCAAAGTTTATAGTTATTAGTAGTAGTACAGTGCTTTTCTTTACTTAGATTGTTTTACATATCTGTGTTTTTCAGAATAGTTAACAGTTTATAATGTCACTTAATAAACCGGAAAGTACATTTAGTGTTTTCATGAAATCTGTTGAACAGTCATTACCAACCATGGATGATACGTCTAATGTTCAGGCAGATACATGCAGAACTGAATTGTGTGTTTGTTTGAGACTGAAGGTTTTGTACCTGTCTCATCCCCCTCAGGTGAGCTATGCCTTCTGTATCTGCAAGCACAAGTCTGGAAGATGTTCCTAGTCTCTGTCCACATGCAGCTAATCTGATGAATCCAGATATTCCACCAGTGGTTTCCAGTGTGGATGCTTTAACTTTGTCTGCACATGGAGAACAGGACTGTCCCAAGGTTCAGGCTGAATCACACTCTGATAGCAGAGGAAACACTGAGTGTGAGCTAGAGAGGAACTGGATACGCCCTGATTTGCCCAGCAGATGTACCTGGAGGCCGGGGCCACCGATCTCAGAGTCACCCCATAGTCACCCAGAGCGGTAAGAGTCCCAGTCTTAAAAAATGCTGAAAGCAATTCAGTGGTCATTTGCTGAATTAAATAAAGGTTGGGGCAGGAGCAGAAGTGCATGGATGGACATGCACAGACATGTAAAAGGCTCCCACCATTTCCTTCCATTTCAGCTCCTTCCTCTCTTCCAATCATTTACAAAGCTTTGTTTATAAACATAAAGTTGCATTATGTTGCATTTGTCTTCTTCAGTGAACATTAATGTGTTTCACCTACAGCATCACTGTTGTAGGAAATGTTAATCATCAGCATGCAACATGTTTAAATATGATGTGAGCACATTTCATGTGTTTTTCCGGGCTATTTTCACAGCACCAAGGCCTCCAGCATCCTCCCCAGCATCCTTGAGCACATTGGACACACACCTCTAGTTCGTTTGAACAAAATCCCGGAGGAGTTTGGACTTAAGTGTGACATTTGTGAGTACAGTAACACACATGCTTGCATCCCAATCACAGCAAAATACAGTGCTGTAAAAAAATACTGTCACATGTTTTTACTTTAAGACTTAAAGTACAGTAATAACAAATCCATGAATCGGTGTGACAGAGGGCAGTGCTATAGAAACCCTTGCCGTACATGTTGGATGACTTCACATCTTATGAATCTGCCGTAGCTGAAATAATTTTGCTTATGCAAAAATCTTAAACAAAACAAACATGACACTCTTTGCTTAATTTCACGGGAATAGTTGACAGGAATTGTAAACACCTGCATTATTTTTTATAAGTTTTACAAGATATGCAGAGGCTGGGCTGGTTTTAATGATGTGACAGATGTAAGTCTTACGGTGTGGAGTAACAGGACTGAAGGTAAAATTTTGTTTTCTCTTTTTAGAAAGGGGAGACACTCCTGACTCTTAATAATAGCATTACTGTTCTCCTTCCTGGCAACAAGAAAGTTGAGAAGTGGGACAGAAAAAAGGGCTGGCTGGATGTGATTGAGGCTCAGCAAAAGAAGATTAGAGAGTCTAGTCTTGCCTGTTGTCCCATCTATGGGTACAAGGCAAAGAAAGACTTCTTTGAGGAAATAAGTCATGCAGACAAACATATTAAATCGATATGTGCAAGTGGAGGAGCTGTTATTGCTTTTTTCGAAAGACTGTTGATACTGTTGTGTCCCTGTCGGCTTCCTGCTCACCTGCTCAGAAGGGAACATTAAAGTGTCATGTTGCTTGTGACCTTTATGTTGCCCACTAGTGACCTACTGAGTTTTTTTTCTAAAGTAGAGTGGGTGAAGAGGTAAAAATAATTATAATGTTGCTGCATTAAATATGTATTTGATTTCTGTACAGTATTTCCTCAGCTGCACCATCTCATTTTGGCAGTCCAGTGAGGTTTGTGGGTTCAGCGAGGACAAAACCTGTCAAAAGCCTCAGTTTAAGCCTCCTAAGAAAAGCCCCTAAGAAAGTGAACTTCTTGTTTGTTCCCAAGCCTTAATGAGACAAAGGGTCTTACACTCAAACCTTAAACTGTTTCCACGTGACAGAGATTACTTGTTCACTCCAGATTTAACTGTAGCCAGTCCAGAATTTTTGGATGACCCCTTGACCCACCACTTTGATGAGTTTAGTCATTATCCATAATCAGCTTTACACTGGTTCAGTTTCAGCGGTTCACTGAAATTATGTGGAAATTGTAAATGACACTTTCACTTGTCATAATAGGAAATGAACAGTTATTAATAAGTTAATAACATTAGTGAAGGTTCACAAAGAACAAGCCCCTGAAAGTAAAGTTACATGATAATCAGCAATCAGTGACTTTATTCAAAATGCTAATACGTTTATTTTACCATGTAGTGTGTAGTGGTGCTTCCTGTTAGGGCAGTACTGGTGGATGAGGAACTAGATGAACAAACAAAAAGAGATGGTGTTCATTAATAAATATATTAAAACTCTTCAGATTTTCATCTTGTCAGTGGTACCCTGCCTTTCACCCAGTGACAGGTGGGATTGGCTCCAACACACTGACCCTTAAATTGGTTCATAAAAGACACCAGATGATTCTTTTTTTTCTTTAACTTAACTGAAAAGAGTAAAATTCTTACAAAATTGGAGGTAAACCTTTTTATTTAGAAACTAAAACTGCTGAACACAAGATGTTTCCTCCTTCACTATAAATGTACACTCACTGTATGTGCACTAGAAACATGAGCACTGGCTTTTTTAGTTGTCAAATATCAGTTTGTCTCAGCTATAAGGTGAGCTCAGAATATCTCTTCCCCTCTTGTACTTTAATATGAAAACAGCACAACCACACTGATAAAAAAAGCTCTCTGTTCCCACTACAACAATGATTGCACCATAACAGGTTGTTATTTACTGTTAAATGTTTTAGGAGAGGGATTTCTCCAAAGTGCATGAAGAATGGAAAACATCTTAAGAAGAAAAACACTGTGTACTGTAGTATAACATATACCTTCTTCTACAAGTCTTACAGTTTTACCCTTTGCTCCATGGCTTGCCAGTAAGCAGTCAAACTATGCAACAGATTATTAACACACTAGAAAACCTGTTAATGTTGGTAAACAGCCTAATTTAATTGGCAGGAGAAAATCCTTTATTAGTTTAAACCTGATTAAGTCTTGACTAGATTAAGTTTGGTTTTCACACTCAAAATCAAACTCAAACTCAACTAGCGACACTCACTGTTATCGAATGTGTGTGACTGTGTTTAGTGGCCAAGTGTGAGTTCTTCAACGCAGGAGGCAGCGTGAAAGACAGGATCGCCCTGCGGATGGTGGAAGACGCTGAGAGAGCTGGCATCCTCAAACCAGGAGACACAATCATCGAGCCCAGCTCTGGAAACACAGGTACACCGACGTCATATCAATAAAGATGTATAAGCAGAGCAAGTTGTTGTCTAAACAGAGCACATGATGGCAGAAACCTTGTCAGTCTCAGTCAGTCATATTTTAACACATAATGGCAGAAGGTGACCAGTTGTATAAATCCTCCTCCTCTGGCCGTCTGCAGGTATCGGCCTCGCTCTTACAGCGGCTGTAAAAGGCTACCGCTGCATTATTACCATGCCTGAGAAGATGAGCATGGAAAAGGTGAGCAGCTCCCTTAATGGCCAATAGCTTGTTATGGAGCATGTAGCTAATTGAAATCTGACATACCTGTGTGTCGTAGGTGAATGTGTTGCGAGCCCTCGGGGCAGAAATAGTGCGCACACCTACATCTGCAGCTTTTGATTCACCAGAGTCTCACGTACGTACAGCTTGGCGTCTCAAGAACGAGATCCCCAACTCGCACATCCTGGACCAGTATCGTAATGCCAGCAACCCCCTGGCTCACTACGATACCACAGCTGAGGAGATACTGGAGCAGTGTGATGGTTTGTGCTTGTTTCTTTAGACAGATAAGGTGACATCTGACAGCTGACTGCTGTTTTAGTTTGGAGACAAAAATGTTTTTGCTTACAGGTAAATTGGACATGTTCGTGGCTGGAGCTGGCACAGGTGGTACACTCACAGGTGTTGCTCGGAAGTTAAAGGAGAGGTGCCCCAATGTGAAGGCAATGCACACACTCCACTGTGACTAGAGCCTTTTTGAGTTTTACAGGATTAAATCAGAGAAGCCATGTGCATATCTTCTACTTATACAACCACGACAAGTTCTGGTGGTGGTGTCTTTTTAATTTCTATGCCGCAGTATTTTCATTCTCATTATTTTGTTTGTTTTAGATAGTTGCTGTGGACCCTGAAGGCTCCATTCTGATTGGATCAAAAGAGAACAGTGACAATAAGGTTTCATTTGAAGTGGAGGGCATTGGATATGACTTCATCCCTACAGTACTAGACAGATCTGTGAGTTAGCTTGTGCACACTATCAACTATATATGTGTACATGTGATTATGGTTGTTGTATTGTATCTTGGGCCAATGATGAACTAATATTGTGTTGCCCTCTGCCCTTCAAATCTGTGCAGGTTGTTGACATGTGGTATAAATCAACAGATTTGGAGACGTTCACCATGTCACGTAAGCTAATCAGGGAGGAGGGACTTCTGTGTGGTAAGTTCACTGATCAGTGGATACTGTTAAGGTATTACAATGTGGAGTTTTATTATTTAATTATTTGCCTGTTTGGTGCAGGTGGCAGCTCTGGCTCAGCCATGGCAGCAGCAGTGAACATGGCTCAGCAGCTTGAGGAGGGGCAGCGCTGTGTGGTCATCCTGGCTGACTCCGTCCGGAACTACATGTAAGAGAAAACAGAAACTGGTCCTTGATCCACAGCAACAAGCGTCCGCTCTGCTCACAGGCTAACGTGCTGCCATAATGTTTTGCATCTAATGAGTGAAGTAAAGCTGTTAATATACAGCAATTTATTTAAAAAACAGCTCATTCATTTCCTTTGAACATTTTGTTGCAGGAAACAGAACTTATTGTTTTTAGCATGCAACCACTTGATTCCACAGACTGTTTACATAGTGACACCAATCCATCCAGTCGCTGTCAAGGTGTTACTAAAAGCAAAAAGTTGGCACTAAAAGGAAAAGGAGCATGAATGTTTTTATCAAAATTACTCCAGTCTGTAAAGCACACACCTGATAAAGCACACAATACAACTTTTTATCCGTTGTCTAAATCACTAATCCTGTTTAGGGTTGTGGAGTTGCTGGAAACTGATCTCAGTTGTCAATGGCCAAAGGCAGGGTACATCCTAGACAAGGTTAACACAGCAAGACATAAAGAAACAGACAACCATTCACAACTATGGGCAATTTACAGCCACCACTCATCATAACTACATGTCTTTGGATTGTGGGGGAAAGTCAGAGCACAGAAAACCCACTGAAGCACGGAAACAAATAAGGAGACTAATGTATAAATAAGAAAGAATCAAGAGACTGAAAATTCAGCCCTCTAAACTCTATGTCCTCCATGTTGCCTCCAGGTCAAAGTTTCTGAATGATCAGTGGATGTATGAGAAGGGCCTCCTCAGCCTGGAGGCTCAGATGGGTCTCAAACCCTGGTAAGAAAGTGAACACATCGAGGCACGAGTCATAGTGCATTAGTGTAAAATAACTAATTTGTGTGACTCTCTTTTTCAGGTGGTGGAACCAGACTGTGCAGAGTTTACACCTGCCTGCCCCCCTCACTGTCTTACCTTCTGTGTCCTGCCAGACGGCTACTGAGATCCTGAAAGAGAAGGCATTTGACCAGGCTCCAGTTGTAGATGAATCTGGGTATATTTCTTTAAGAAAACATGTGAATCAGAGCTAAAACAGTATATAAAATTTAAAAAAGTTGGATGCAAACTGATCACAGCATCTGAGCAGGAACTGATATTAACCAAAGCAGGAGGACTGACTTGAAACGTGGGCTCAATAGTTACATATGAATCACAGATTAAACCTCTACAGATGTTATTTTTACTTCATAATCCAATATGTCCAGTAGACAGACAGTAGACATCTGAGGTAAGGGACCACCTCAAATAGTTTTTTCTTTTTTTCTTAAATATGGAAGATCTGTGCTGTAATTTTTATCACCTTCAGTCATTCAACACATACATTTTATTGTCTCTCTGTTAAAGCCCCCTGTATTTTCATTATTATTGTTTATCATTAATAACCACACAGTCTATTAACTTAAAATAAACTTGTTTTCATTCTTTTTTTTATTCTGGCTTTCCAGAATAAATCATGTTTTAATACTTAATTTAAAGTTATGCTACATGTATAGTATTCTGTGAGTAGCTAAACCTCTTATGTTAATTAAGACCCGTTCATGAGAACATATCCAACAACCTGTGCTGCTGTATACATCGACCTGTGTCATTGCTACTGGAGAATCAGCAGGTGATGGGAGGCTTGTTGTCCGTGTGTGTGTGTGTGTGTGTGTGTTTTCATAGTGTGATCCTGGGGGTGGTGACACTGGGAACCATTCTGTCCTCTGTGTCAGCTGGGAAGGTCAAACCCTCTGATGCTGTCAGTAAGGTTCTCTGCAACAGTTACAAAGAGGTCAGTCAGTCAGTCAGTCAGTCAGCCAGTAGAAAGTCATGTTGATGGCATCTCTACATGACAAATATTTATGCGTGTTTTGTCTAACCTCCCTACTTTTGTGCCGTCAGGTGCTCCTGACAGACAACTTGGGGAAGCTGTCCAGACTCCTTGAAACAGACAACTTTGTCCTGGTGGTTCATGATCACATCCAGTGTAACAAACCTCATATTCTATAATATAGCACTTTGATCAATTATTTGATGGGACATAGTAAAGAGGTAACATGTAATTAAGGAAGAGAAGGGAAACAAAAGTCCCCAGCTCCACAGAAGAACTAGTAAAGGTACAGTTGCCAAAATGAGACAATCCAGGATGTGAAAAAAGTGAAATAAACAAAAAAAACAAAAAACAAAAAAACCCAGCAAATTATTACATCTGACATCTGAGAAGAGCTAGGAAATCTTTGGCAGATTTATTGTTTGTTGACAGGAAGCTTCAAGACATTTGGATTTATCATTTTGTCAGTCTAGTAAAAAGAAAGATTTTAGAGTTTGTGTGGCTGTTTTACAAATATATATTAGAGACTGAGCCAAAGGAAAGATATTTATTTCACAGTGCAAATATGTTAATTTTTCCTAGTAAAAGAAACAGATTGTGATATAATTTTATTTTCTTATATTTATTATTCTCTGACCAGTCAGTGAAGCCACTGAAACTCCAGTGTGTGTCTTTCCAGATAATGCTGCTGGGTCAGCATCCCATAGACAGACGGCGTTCGGTGTGGTGACAGCAATTGACCTCCTACACTACATCACTAAAAACAAGAGACAGGATGGCTCCTTGTCCGGGTGCTCACTGTGAACGTTTCCTGGTTAAGAGGTGGACGATGCCATCTGCTTTGGGAGAAGCAGCATAAGTACCTGTGGTTTAGTCTAAATCGTTTTTCTTTTCAGTGTTTTTGGGGCTACATGTTATTTTCCCGCATGTGAAGGTGATTCATGGACTTTATATATAGTGTATTGTTCCACATACGCAATAGGACCTTTTAGTATTATAATATATAATGAATCAAATGTCCTGAAATTAATTATAAAATATAGGTCTAGTGTGAGTATATTATTTATAGTTTTTCTTATTTTCAGCAAATCAAAAGTCAAAACAACAAATACAGATCAAACTGTTTGACATGTGTTTATTATAATTAACGTGCACCACATACACTGCAGTGTTGTTTAAAATAATGTTGAACCAAATGTGAATTAATCCAATGTAAATTACAGCACCCAAGTGTTTCCATGATTTCATTTAAATCGTAACTAGAAGCTTCTGATCCATTTTAAAGACGTACATCTTCACTGAAAAAACATGGACCACATGTAGAAGGCACAGAAGTTAGAAAGCACTGAGAGAGTTTTTCATGCTATATGTTGACTGTAATGAAAGTTTTAAAAAAGCAGCTCTTATTCTTTCTTTAATCCATCCAGTGTTGATTTATGTCCTTTTATTATAATTGTTGTTATACCAAAAATCATTAAAAAATGTCTTTTAAATTGATGTCTGATGTTTATTGTAAGATTTAGATCTTTCTCAGCCGTCAGTGACTTCCCAACATTAAGAGTATACATCCATGGTGAAGGAATTCGTTCTGTGCTGTTATGGATGTGGTTGATGCTTCTCTGCAGCTTAGTGCAGAAGCTTGATAAATGCTCTGCCTAGTGGTTGTAAACCACACGAACTCGATGAAACATGATTATAAAAACAAGGAGTGCTTTTGCACACAAGAATTCGTTGCACTCTCAAATATAAAAGACTATGAATTAATTGTATTAAATGAATTATATGCCTTCTAGTTGTTGCAATTAATGGAAACGTATTCTAGGTCTACAGGTCTTAGGCCAAATCTAAGTGCTGAAATACAAGTGATGTGTTCACTAATTTCTTCAGGATGTTAAGCTTTTATTATTTTGGGCCCAGGAAGGTGGAAAATGTCTCCATCTAGTGGCTCAAAACCCCAAACCAGCAAAACCATAGTTTTGCCTTGAAAAAGTGAACTTCCAGAATTGTCACCTTACAACACAAACTTAAATGTGTTTTATTTGGATGAAAATGATGAATGGTGTTCAACATGTTTTACAAATGAAAATCTGAAAAGTGTGGCGTGCATATGTATTGAGGCCCCTTTACTCTGATATCCCTAAATAAAACTTAGTGCAACCAGCTGCCTTCAGAAGTTACCTAATTAGTAAATAGATTCCACCTGTGTGTACTTCAACCTCAGTATAAATACAGCTGGTCTGTGTCGGCCTCAGAGGTTTGTTAGAGAATATTAGTGAACACACAAGACAGGTCAGAGGAAAACATGGAGAACTGAAGGGTGAGATTATAAAAACATATCCCAAGCTTTGAATATCTCACAGATGGGCCAGGCAAGAAGAGCATTAATCAGAGGAGCAGCCATGTAAACTCTGGAGAAGCCGCAGAGATCCACAGCTCAGGTGGGACAATCTGTCCACAGGTTGAATATTAGTCGTGCACTTCACAAATCTGGCTATTATGGAAGAGTGGCAAGAAGAAAGCTGTTTTAGAAAGAAAGCAATAAGAAGTCCTGTTTGCAGTTTGCTACGAGCCATGTACGGGAAACAGCAAACGTGTGGAAGAAGGTGCTCTGGTCAGTTGAGAGCAAAATTGAATTTTGAATTGAATCTTTTTTTTATTTTTATACAGGGCAATCCTGGAAAAGAAAACCTGTTAGAGGCTGCTAAAGACTGGGACTGGGCAGGAGGTTCACCTTCCAGCAGAACAATGAATGGAGTGGTTTAGATCAAAGCATATTCTTGTGTTAGAATGGCCCAGTCAAAGTCCAGACTTAAATCCTATTGAGAATCTGTAGCAAGAAAATTGCTGTTCACAGACGCTCTCCATCCAATCTGACTGAACTGGAGCTGTTTTGCAACAAGAAGGGGCAAAAATTGCATTCTCTAGATGTGCAAAGCTGGTAGAGACATACCCCAAAGACTTGCAGCTGTAAATGCAGCAAAAGGTGATTCAACAAAGTACTGACTCATACAAGCTGCATTTTTCAGATTTGTATTTGTGAAAAAGCTTGAACACTACATATTATTTTTGTTCCACTTCACAAATATGCAATACTTTGTGTTGGTCTATCACATAAAATACATTTAAGTTTGTGATTGTAATGTGGAAAAGTCCAAGGGGTGTGAATGCAAGGCACTGTATAGACTGAACAAAAGGACAATAGATACATGAACAAAAGGGATAATCATGGGAGAGAGTACCTGAACACATGGCCTGGGAGACAGGGAGCAAAAACTAGAAAGAAAGCAAGATAAAACGGAAAGGCCTGAGCGCATTGCTTGAAATGTGAAAACTACAAACCTAAGATAAGTCCAAAAACAACTCCCAAACAAATCCACAATAAATCTGTCCAGAAAAAACATGGATGGGGAAACAATGTGACTAGAGCTTGAAGCTAAGAGCGTGACCATGGCAAGACCTGAGCAGACAATCTGACAAGACGACACTGTGGGAGAAGGGAATATATACAGGGCTGAGGATAATTAGAAGCAGGGCAGGGTGTGTCCAGGTGAGTGAATATGTAGGGGCAGAAGAAGACCAAAACATTAAATAACATAATGTCTTGGTCACTGCTGTCACCGATATGTGAGACATGAGTATCCAACCTTATTTATGAATGATCTAAAATAACCCAGCCACAGAAGGTTTTCAGTGTTTTATGTTATGCTACACTTATGTTAATTGTGATTCCATCTTTCCACAGTAGCAGCATTTTCAGTCAGTCACAGGCTGTACTTAGACTTGAGCTTAATGCTAACATCAGCATATGTTCACAATTACAAGGTTAGCAATATGCTGTTTAATAGGTAACTTACTAATGTGATGGTCCAGGATTTTTTCATGATAACATTTGCACACAATGTGCACCTGAAGAGTGGGAGTACAATAAATTTCATATCAGTCCATCCTGTGACTGAGATGTCTTTTTGTATCCTATTACAATTTATGACAAACATGAAGAAATTCAAAATGTCAAAACAGGGAATTCAAATCACATTAATTCACAAAGACAATTTTCGAGAAATGTGAAAAGTGCTTGACTGTAATATATTATCTTGACATGCATGACAGGAAGTGGAGTCTTTAGTTGTTATTGTGTTTGGTTATCAGATCATATCATGTAAAGAGGATGTCAGGTCGAGAGAAGAACAGTAATATCCCAAGGCAGTAATTCCGGTTTTGAAGTGCAAAAACAAAAAAGGTTTCTGGTTGCAGCTGCGTCATTATTCGGGATAAAAAGGTGGAAACTTGATAGTTCCTCAGAGATTTTGATTTAACAAAAAGGTCATTTAGACCATTATGTTTCTTCAAAGACACTTGTGTCGTTTAATGATTCCTCTGGGCACATCTACTCACCACAACTGTTCTTCAAGGAACCAATACATTAACAGTACTTCTACAGCCAGCATAGGAAAAACGTCACAGCTCCATCTGGAACACATCTTCTTCTCTGGAAGATTTTCATCTCTCAGAATTTGTTTACACTTTGCAGCTTTGAACTCGATGTTTAAAATTTCTCTCAGCTTTTAAAGCTTTTTTTTTTTTCTTCATACAACCCAGACAAACTGTGGAGTTCAGCGCAGACAACACCATTTATAGTTCAACATGCAAGCTATACACAGACCAGAGTGGCTCACCAAACAGGGTGTGTTCGTTATTAAACACTGAACTGTGCTATTTTCAAACCTATTGATTTCCTGGAGAGGAACTGCAACGATAATGGCTCAGAGGTTGGACCATTTTGTGCACTGACGCAAGTGTTTCTAGGCGAGGGGTTCTGAGTGCAGGTGCCATGACCCACTGACTCCACTCCAGTGAGTTAGATAATGGTGGCCGAGAGGTGTGATGGGCTGCACTAGCAGGCCTGTTACTGACACTGGTACCAGGGGACAGGAGGGCTGAGTCTAACTGGGTGACATAACCGTAGGCAACAGCCCAGTGACGACGGCCCTCCGTCACTGGCAGCAACTGTGCGCTGGCTCCAAAAGTGATGGGGTTCATTTGTGCAACTTAGACAGGGACATGTCATTCACACCACAGTGTGTGTTGTGTGTGTGTGTGTGTCACTGTCAAGCGAGTGTTGACAGGCCAGCTTTTATGTGGATGTCAGCATCGCTCATCTGATTTCACACATGACAGACACAAGACACAATCTTTGAACAAATTAAGCTTTTGAATTTTAACACGAAGTTGTGTCATACTAGGGGGAATAAGAGTCATTTCCTGTACTGTAAATACTGTGTTGACTCAGCAAGGCAGCTAACTAGCATCAACAGAAAACTACAGCTGAGGATGACAGCGATGTCACGTAGGACGGCAGGTTTAGGTAACAAACCAAAATATGGGACAAACTGAAAATTTTGACCTGATGATGGTGTCAGATGAAAGATTCAAACTGTTACAATTCATCTGGAGGGGGACATGACTTAGTCTCATTGTGGAGGTAGAGATACAGTCAGAAGTCACCAGGATTCATCCTCTGCATATGAATTCTGTACAAATTCAATCTTAATCCTAATATTTGTTGAGATATTTTACAGGATGCACCAAAGTGATGGACAGACTACTAATCTAAGCTGGTAGTGTGGCTACCAGTATCAGTATCCAATAAAAT
>OMLM01004978.1:2720-14876 GCA_900302695.1 Helostoma temminkii
AGAACAGTCCGAGCCATTGTCTTACCTAATTATGGCGGACGGACTTCTTTTTGTTCCCGTTCGGCATGCCTGTCTGATTCTCTTTTTGCCCGGCCGCTAGCTCCGACAACGGCGAAGTGTGCTAATTAGAAAAGAAATGGTCCTAGTAATTATGTCAACTCTCATTAACAGCGATGACAATGAGCAATATTATTTTTACGCAATGTTTTGTGTAGGGGACCCTGCTTCCAATGCTCATTAAATGGAAAACATGCCCTGGTAGCCGGGAAAGCACTCTCAGGTCGGAGCTCCTCACAAGTCCACACACAGAAGGGCAACAGCATGAAGTTATTAAAAGTTGGTCTCTAAAAACTTTTGCTTCCAAAGTTCATGAAGATTTGAAATAAAAGTTGAGCATCTTTTCATTTAAAAAGTTTATTATACAACCTCTTAAACTGCAAAATGTAAGTCATGTTTAAAATAGAAATAAAAATAAATAGGCAACATTTATTCATTCAGGTCTACAGTGAAATTCAGTGAGAAGTAATAAATCCATTCACAAAAGGAAAGGCATTCATCTAAAGGAGAACAGGTGCACTGAGGAGCTGTGTGAGTGAGCATTTTACGCCTTTCTCTATGGTTTCAAGCATTTTAACCTTTCAAAGTCTGAACATGTTCAGAGCATATTAGCAGAGGCATGAATCAGATTTACCTTGAAATAAAAAATATTCTGTTGCTTGAAAAACAAAATGAAAACAAACTATTGTCACTTCTTGGGCCTCTCTAGGATGTTTAGGAACTTCCCCCTGGTCATTTCCCTCGCTGCAAGACAAGAAGACACAGAACATATATTCAGTGTTAACTACTGCACAGATTAAGGAAGTGTTTTTTTTTTAACATGCTTGTGAGAGACTAAAACTCTAGTTTATCATTGCAGCTGTGTTTGAAGTTGTTAACATGAAATAAAAAAATGTCACACATTTGCCTGTAGCTGTAACCACCTCAGAAATGTTGTTTAGCAATGCAAAGCATGTATTTAATATCTGCAGTATGACTCTGGTGGTAATTTATACAAACATCTGCTCATTCAGTACAGGAATTCAGCATAAAACTGAGGCATAGCTACCAAAGAGGCTTGTGATTTGCCTGATTGTTGTCTCAGTCAGGTACAAGCACTCAGACGTGTGCATATCAAAGCATGTGTTTATATATATATGCAATTCTCTGAGATGAGAGAGAATAAAAAAAATTGTCTATTAGCCTCAACCTGTGACTGTGGAATATGGCCATGTATGACAGATGACTCTCAGAATAAAAAGAAAGAGAAGAGAGCAATTTTCATAATATCCTAATATTCAGGATTAACTAAGACAAAGCTACTGGCACTGGGACTGGGACAAATGTTTAGTTTTATCATTATTGTTTTTACCCAAATTGCAATACGTATAGCCCTGCAACTCACTTTAAGAAGTTGTAAGAAGTAATAAGTTCACAGTTTTGCTTATTTTATGAAGGGCTGCTGCCCAGTTTGAGACACATCCCAGTTTAAAAAGACTGGAACCACTACTTGAGGTAATAGCCTGATTCCAACTGCCCTCAGATCTTTTCTAATATTTTGCCTCCTCAGGAAGCTGATGTTTCAGGTTGATATGATTTGAGTATCTGATACTACCTAAGATTTTAAATTACAATTAAATGCCAGAATGTTTTATGTAAATGTACTTACTGAGTAGACAGTGTTTATGATTTTGCAAGTATTGCCTAACATTTTCCTCTAAATATATGGAACTGTAATGACTTCTGCAAAGAATGGGTAGATCTGTTAAATACACACAGCAGTAAGCTAAAGAATTAACTCCTTGTTGACATATTGAACATGTTTGTGTTTTACCCAGTGAAATGCGGTTTGCACAAATGTCTTAACTCTGTATAGAAAGTCCTGACAGAAGTGTAACAGCTGAAGGCTCTTTGTGAAGCTTCACTGGGAGAGCAATCATTTCTGAGGCTTTTCTGCTGAAGACAAACCTTCATGTCACTACAGAGACTGCAGGGAATAAACTGCAGCAACATCATAAACCCCAGAGAGATGCCATCCAGATAGAGTAATTAGTCTTTGTTAAAAATAATGAGAGGATCAGGCTCCCAGCTCCATTACAGTTTTTACAAGCTGTAAAGCTGGAATCACCTCAGCAACATTATTTGTCTTCTAACCAACCTCGCACATCACACAAATTTAAGACCACAAAGCTACAGAGTGAGGACAACTTTCAAATGGGTAGTAAGCAGGAATTCATCCACCTTCATAACACCTTTAAGATTGTGATCAGGGTCTTAACTGGCCAGTGGAGGAGGGGGTGGGGGTGTCTCTCCTACCCAGGAGGGCTAATGAAAATGGCGCGCCATTTAGTAATTTTGAGGAGTCGCCTAGTGTGGAATGAGAATGGTGCATCTGGGCATGGGGGCCACGTCACCTAGGTGCCGCTAGGTGTCCATCATTAAAAAGCTAAAGATGATGCTAACTGGAATGGGATGATTCCTACTGAACTTTTCTGTCACCATAAATCACCATAAACAAAGTCATCAGTGAAGCTGCGGGCGTGCTTACATTGAAATGATGCCATCAGAACTAGTTGAGGCATAGCAATTACATTGAGTTGACCTTGAAACCTCAAGTATGTTGAGGTCACTCTCTTATTAGGAGCAGTTACGGTAGGAGAGGTAAAGGTTAGCAGTTAATATTTTTGATTTCTAAGGTGTTGCTCTTCTATCTCTTGTTATCCATTTCTCCATCTCTTAATGAGCCCAACCTGTAAAACAGATTAAGGATGGCTTGCCACTTCTCCGGAGACCCCTCACCTCACTGCGCGTCTAATTAATTATGGTTCAGTTCAGCTCCCCAGTATTCATATCACTGATATCATCATATTACAGACCCCATTAAACACCAGTGCTCATTTTATAATGTGTGGTTTGCCTTTTCTAAAAAGGAAAAATGACAGAAATTGATGGACAGGTGAGAGAAAACTGTTGTGTTGGTGACATAACAGAAACAGTAGATTGTTTGTACCAATACTAACATCGGCATATGCAGCCTGAACCAAATGTCATGACAATCTTTGATTATTGAGACATTACTCAAAACCACAGATGGCAACCCCTAGATAAAACATCAATGACGATCAAATACATTAGGATACACCATCTGGGCATCGTGAAGGTCTGTGCAAACTTTCATGGCAAACAGTTGTTGTTATACTGCATCCTGACAAACACTATATAGACAGAATGACCAGCCATTATACCAACTCTGCCTAGAGCCATGTTGCTGTCATAACTAAAGTGTCCACGTAGACATGTTTTGTTCTCACTTAAATAATAACAGTTAAAAAAAAAAGTAATAATAAAAATGTTTTTTGCTTTTTGTAAGATAAACTGTACACAAACAAATGTGGAATGAAAAGCGAAAAAAAAAAACAAGCTATGACATACATGGCAAGATCAATACTGATTAGGGGAACTTAGAGATTTGTTTAGTTGATTAGAAAGGTCAATTACTAATTTTGCACTAAGTTAATCAGCATCTTGTTACGACTGCCATCCATATTAAATGTCACCTTATGGATTCTGTGGGCCATCTTCATGCCCTGTTGATTTGTTGCCATCTCATTACCATCAGCCCTATCTGTTCTGAGATTCTATCAGTCTGCAGTAATAACACACCCATATTCTTCTAGATATAATAATTTTACCCAAACTAGATCATTTCTATTACTATACTCTTCCATTACAGAGCAATTCAAAATGATTTTCAGACATTAAAAAAGACTCAGAGTGTAAATGGAGAATTAGGGCTGAAGGAATGTGAGGATCAGATAGCAGAGCAGTCTGCTGAAGGTTCCTGTACCCTCAGCT
The DNA here is from genome assembly GCA_900302695.1 of Helostoma temminkii. Taxonomy (NCBI): domain Eukaryota; kingdom Metazoa; phylum Chordata; class Actinopteri; order Anabantiformes; family Helostomatidae; genus Helostoma; species Helostoma temminkii. The sequence continues at coordinate 6,612 of OMLM01004978.1, forward strand.
CACATCAGTCCAGTAATCCTTTGGCTGTAGATTTTGGCCTGATTACTGCTGCTAAAGTGTGCTGCAACAATGGAGATTAACCTATATCTGCGAACAGCAGCAATATGTCACAAAACTAACACTTTGCGGCTTTTCCAAAATTTAAGAGCAAAACAAAACATGATAGTGCATCTCAGAGGTTTGTGCAATTTTCTGCTCCATGCTGGCAAATCATTTTCATTTGGCAAATCCCATGTGGCTTGAATGTAAATGCGAAGGAAACGTGGTGGTGTAACATCTTACTTTCCCCCTTTTTATGATTACTGATCTGGGTGTCATTGTCGCAGCCCACTCCAGCCCCCATCACAACTCCCCTGTGTATAAAATGAGAGTAATCATCACTTCGCCCCCTGCAACCCCCACTCCTCCCTACTCCTCTCAATGGCACACTCCTGGTGAGCCGCTGCACCCCTGTTGGCTCCAAAGACACATGACCACCTGGGTTAGTGGGAGTCCTGCAGCCGGTCTTGACTGCCCCAAATCACTTTCATTTAGAGTTAAGAGGACTTATCTGACCCCCAGCGCCCATCTTTGAGTGTTGCTCAGCTATTACCGGCTGTAAGCTTTATTTAATGGATTTAACATCCACTTTCTCCACCCTCCTCCCAAGGGACAAGGGACACACAGCGGAGAAGACACACAAAACACACTAGCAAAGAAACAGCCTTCCCCTCCACCCCCCAAACATCCCCGCCTTGCAACACATACACCTGACGCTCATGTTTGTGTTCAAAATTCAATTACCCACTTATTGATACTTCACAGGGATATTTAAGATGCAGACACGAGCTGTGATTTCCCAGGGGAGCCACTGGTTCCTCTTTATGTCCCAACCGAGCGTGCCCACCCCTCCTCTCTTCCTCCTCCTTCTCCAATGCATTTTCGCCTGGCTGACACACACGTACATTCACACAGCAAAACAAACACATCTGCACCTCCCTACCCCAGCCCCAGACTATGCCTGTTCAAGAGGTGTCCTTATTAATAGGCAATCAGTCAAAAATCATTCATTAAAAAGCCTAAAAGGTTTTACACCCACACTATGATTAGCTGCGAAAGAAAATCCAATGAATTCCTAATGCCTTTATGGAAATGAGGTGTCATTTCCGATCTGCTCAGGGAGGCGGCAGGCAGAACTGAAGAGCGGTGTGCGATTGTGTGTGTTGAGCTGTGCCTCCCTCCTCTTTCACACAGCTATGGCTCTGATCCTGTTCAAGATACGGACAGGCTCTGTCAGATACAGCTGCAACCTGCTATACTATCAAAGTAGATATTCATGTCACCCTGTTGCAAAAGGTGTTTGCAACTGTTGAAGGTCTTAACATCTTTAAATACTAGCACTTTTACAAATTAGCAGATCCAATATTCACTACAGCAGCCAATTTGAGACAACTAACCACACAACATCCAGTGTTACTGAATATTTAGTTTTTCATGTTTGTTTCTGGTTACAGGAGACACAATACTGCCATTCACTACACCTATGAGCCCAAAAGAAAAAAGGGAGGGGTGAAAAGAGGAGCACAGTGGAGGACTGTGGTGGCGGAGGTGAAGAGGCATCCCCCTGTTCCTCATTCAGCGGCTGTCAGCTTAGGCACTTCATAACCGCCCACCCCGCGGTTAGCCCGCCCTGATGGATTGATGGAGGCACATTAGCACCTGTGAGGCCCAGTGAATGCAATCATATTCAGCAATAGCATGCTTCTGATAGGCCCGAGATTGATCCTGAAGGTGAGGAGGAGGTAGCGGTGAATGGGGGCCCATTAGGAGCTGTCAGGGGAAGTCGACCTTCAGTCTCACCTTCACACTGCCAGAGGTAACTGGGGTCAGCCTGGGTGGAAGTCAGGTGGCATCACAGTGGAGAAAATGAGCTCTGGGGTTTTCGTAGGGGACAACAGGTGGTCCTACACCCAGAATACACTGAGTAATGCTGTTTTACGTATTTACCAAAAGTTCTGAAGAATCTAATATGAATATTATGCTTATGTCTTTTTCTGGACTTAACCAGTGTTTTATTATAACATGTTTGACACTATTTCAAAGTTCACAGTCTTGGTTTTCATTCAGCTTACTGACTGGGAATCAGTCAAACAAAGAGGTCACATGAACGTTTACTAATCTCAATGAAATCCATTTTCCTACAAGTGCAGATTTCAGACATTAGTACTATATTAACCAGGAACATCACATACACAGAATTCACCAACTCTGTCTTAGTGTCTCAGTTCATCCCAAAGGAACACTCAGCTTTCAATTACCTCCAATAACAGCACTTATCAGAGTCCTCAGCTTTCCCTAGAGACCTGGGGCTTGATGCCCACGCTCAGCAGCGCAAGACAGGGGCATTCATCATGGGGCGGAGTAACAGCTGGGGCCTGTGGAAGAGGCACGCGTCAAGCCCCTCTGGGACTGGACTGGGCCAGCATCACACAGCCATTATAGGGGGTGCTGGTGGGAGCAGGAGGGCATTAGGGTGTATGACATCCTCCTCTGCATCCAGTTAACAGAAATGTAGCACAATTTGCTAGAAAATACAGTAACCAATACTAGTACTGTTTATGTGCATTTAGTATAGGTAAGCGGTGCTGCTGTAGCAGTGTCTGGCTGCTGAACAGTGCGTGCGGTTTGGCTGCTTGATTGTGCTCTGCCCATTAACCAGCTCCCTCTTTAATGGTCCACATGTTGAAGAGGAGGGGCAATAAATCCTGTCCCCTCCGCTGAGCTTCTGCGGAGTCTCGTTTACGGGTACTGAAGACTGCACAAACATGATGAAAAAGTAGCTGAGATTTACAAGGCCTCCCCTGACAGCCAGGAAAAGGAGAAAATTAAACCAGAGAACATTAAACAGGCACCCATTACTGGGCTGCTCTGACACCAATAATAACCATCATTGTGTCCTGTCATCTCAAGGTGCATGACAAGATTGCAAAGCCTGTAGTCCTGCACTTATGACAGCTAACATCTTTATCCCAGCCAGATTACATACTTCTCTGGCTTCAGAGAAGTCAGATAATTAGACACTTCTAGTAAATTAATTTTCTACATCTAGTCTAGGCAAGTTCAAGAAATGCTACACAAGCTATATGTATAAACACATCCTGTTTATACTGTATATGATTATTGTTTTCTCCTAATGACTCCTGTAGTATGTCTTTTAAAATACATGTTCATATAATTGCTGCATTATTTTTTACATTTTTCAGTCTAGAATCAGCTCTCCTCCCTAAAATCTACAGATCACAACATTTCTACATATATGTCTCTCCAATATTTATTTGATATCATTTGATTCCTAAGTACAGGCTGTCTTAATGCAGATTCCCAAAACAGTACGCTCATTTTAAGTTAAAACATTTCTATACTCTTGCAGCATGCTGTCTGCATCAGATGCTTTTGGTCTTCTGCCTGGGTTGAATTTAACCGACTCAGATTATTTATATATTCTATCCTGGTAGGAGGAGGGCTATACCACAATTCTTCACTGCTTGTGTGCTTTTCACTGGAAAAAAATAAATACCCATTTTTCTCTTATGAAAATATGAGCACTTAGCTACATCTCTCTAATCCACACTCTACAAGGATTATGACAATGGAAGCACTGGGGAATGGATTAAAAACTAAATTTTGCATCCATCAAATGCTTGGTGTATGGTGTCCTGCAGACATGCCCTTGTTTCTTACTTTTTCCAATGTAACAAGATTGAAATAAAGCCATTATTTTTTAGAACTTAATGTTAACAAATGTATTGTTTCAAAGGAATGAAGAGTTGATTCTAGTTTGCAAAGTTCTAATTTCTACTACTATTCTGCCTTTTGGATAAAAATATGCAGTAAATGCATTTGTGTACTCAATCTGGGTTTTCAATGAGATATCACCCAAGGACACTGTAAAATCCATTAGACACAAACACAAAGAGCATGAGCACCATCTAGAGGTGATATAGTCTAACTCAAATGATCACCCTGCTGTTGTTTGTGCAACTGCACTCGTCACTGTTTTTCAACCAAATGTTTGATTACAAACAACAACAAACAAAACATCTTAATATCAAGGCTTTTCCAAGTACTGCATGTACCGTACAGTACATTGTACAGTTGCTATTGTGCTATTCATGTACTTACACTCCTCTAAGCCCAGCTGGTAAGCGAGGTTCTGAAGTCCTTTAACCTTCTCCATCAGGTTGGCCGTGGTCAGACTACCCAGCTCTACAGAACAATAACATGACTCACAATCAAAGCTCTTTCAGTAAGGTTTGGTATAATGATATCCCTTTTGACAGGATTATATGTTACAGCTGCATTACTCCACACTTACTCCAACCCTGTTTAATACCAACTGTTACAGGTACACAGAAAATATTTTAATATAGCACAAGGCTGTTTCTAATGTTACCTTTCAACATTTCAATGTCTTCACTCTCTAGTTCAGCCATCCACTTGGGGGGTGAATTAGTGATGGGCTGTGATACAAGACACAACAAAGGTCTCAGCAGACATCTCATTAAAGATTTATCCATGAGGCTTATATATTACAGTTTGTCAGGCCTATTTAATTATCCAGTTTGTAAATCATGCAACAGAGACTCTAACTCACATTTTTACAGGATGCAGCAAATTCTGCAACTCCGGGCACTGTATGATAGATTACAATATAATTAACATAAAAAAATGTAAAACATGATGCAAATAGTGACTAAATTTTCAACAGCCGGAAAAATGTAAACTTACACTGCTCTGGCCACAGGTCTGGTGACGCTCTGTCCAACTTCTCAAAACTAAGCAAAGAGGTTTCAAAATCGTCACCTATAAACAGAATTATAAAAAAAAGCATAAATTGTGTATTTGTAGCTAAATCTATAGTTTTGGTTCCAGTGCTACAGTAGAGTTTCAGAAACAATGCGGTTTTACCCAAACCAACTTAAAGTACTGTGTGTGCATGTTTAGTTGCATATATACCAGTGAACAACAAAAGTGGAAAATAAAAAGTGAGCTATGACTTGATTATTCAGTTATCACTTTATATTTTATTCCTTCATCTAAACTGTTTAAAATGTTACTCATCTCTTTTAAATTAGTGCACATGTACATATAAACAGGACCCAACTGTTTAAAAAAGTGAATGTAAAGCCTCATCCCTTTATGAAGTAAACATACAATTGTTGTCAAATGCACAAATTATACATTTTATGAACTAATGTAAAATATCTGTGCTTTCATGCAATATTTTGGTAATACTTAAACACTCAATACTAGGGGTGTAAGACTCAGATTTTCATGTGTCATGTTGTTGTGAAAAGAAAAAATACTTTTGTTATATTAGTAACACAATGAGAGCTCAACAGCTTGGTGGCATGTATTGTTTATGTTTTGCATTTAGGGCCGCAACTAGTTTGGTTATTTGGTTATGATTATTCAATTCATATTTTAAAGTAGTAGTAGTTTATTTTGCATCTAAAATAATAAAAGATGCCCCACATCTTCAAATGTTTAATCAGACAGTCAAAACCCCAAAGATATCCAATATACTATCATGTCTGAATAAAAAGGTAAACAATCCTCACAGAAGCCAGAAAATGGCAATACTGCTTATAATGGCAACAAACAAACAAACAAGTATGTTTGTTTCAATAAGCAAATTTGCTTATTGAAACAACTGTTAATTCATATTCTGCTGACTAACTTCTTAATTAATCAACCAACTGCTGTGGTTCTAGCTCTATTACAGATGGTCATGTACTCTGTGTCATATAAAACATGACAATATGAATATAAGAACTTGGAAAACAAAACATGTATAAAAAAGATTTTTGTTCACAAACACTCTTTGTGAATTGTAAAGTTAACAACATGTCTTCATATTTGTGAGCTGGTGATATAATAATAGCTTTTGTTTTGTTACACTATTACTTTTTTTTCATTGTTACTTTATAGTAACAAACTGGACAGGTGTGTTTGGATTTTTGGTCAGATAATAAAAATGTCAAAACATTTCAAAACATTCTACAAAGTTGTAACTAGCATTATATATTTTTCTTTTCATAAATTAATATATAAACTGACAGCACTATTACAGTGTCTAAGACAGGAATGTTATAGGCTATAACAGAAGGATTGTATAAGATTGTTTTAGTTTGTGCAGCTGTACTTAATGGGTGTATTCAGTATGCACTGTCAAAATCCTGCACGAGTTTAACGTTGACTCTCTGCAGTGGCACTAACACTGTATTCAATACAAAGCGTGTAAAATAGACACACAACAAAAGACTGTAGACAGATGCGATAGTATGTAATACAGCAGAGGTTTCCCAGTTGCTATGATTTTTAGCTAGCGTAGCAGCCCCCACGGGTTGAGCTCTGTGTGGGTCAAGCTGTACGTTAGGCTCCCTGTACACTGGACAAACAACACTGGGGCTAGTGAAGGCTTTAGCTACCGGAAAAACATCACCAAACAGTAAAAATACAGCGCTAACATTTGTGTTCGAGCGTCGTTGGATGTTTGTCGAACACAGTAAATAAGTCGTTAACAGTTTAGTGCGGTTAATAATGTCAATTTTACAATTTATTCACGACATAGCAGGGTAAGGAATTAGAATTTACCTCCATTTGGAGACGCCATCTTCAGAATAATCACATGACACATGACAGCCAATCACAGCAGCCGTGTTCGGAGTTGACGCGTAGCGGTGTAGTTCACCAACACGCCCCCAGAGGGCATGCTTTCACCTTTACCCCACTACACACAATTTAGAGGGAAATACTGCACTACTACGACTGCTATAGTGGTATGTATGTATGTGTAAATACAGATTCTCAAAACAAAACAACCAACTAATAAATTTTACATATTATTATGGGTTAACCACATGTCAGTAGTTACATCAGCTGCTGCTTTTGTTCACAGCGCAAACATTATTGTCCCATATTTTTCATGATTTACCAGAACATTTCCAAAGTGTCTGCAGTCTACATCACAAAGATGAAATGTCTTAATAATATAAAATTTTTTCGTGATTTTGTTGCTGCATTTATTGTGTTACCTTGTATATGCTCTGCATAGTACAGAAAATACATTAAAAACTATAAAATGGTTCTTATTAAAGCAGTTTAAATTCAATTTCGAACTACGAAATAATAAGAAGAAATACTGATGATATGAATATTACAGTTTATTGATCTCACTGAAATTTACAACGCTGAGAATCATTAGTAGTTTTGTAGTGTAAAAAACAGACGCCAGTACTTGACAAAACACTATTTGTTGAATACAATATAAAAATACTGGGCACTAACATCAACCCAAACGTAAATAAAAATAATTCTGCAACTATGTAACAAAAAGTATTTTCTGTGACAAGGAGTGAGCTGCAGTGCCTTTCTGGTTCACCTTCACTAAACCCTTTCAAGCACTAGCACTAGCTTATTACTGTGACTCATGCAGTACAATTTACACAAGTCTGGGACGTAAGATCAGCTGTGAGTTAAGGCAGCTTGGTGATGATTAGTCTCAACATCTTTATTCTCAAATACTCAACAACACTCTGGCTTCTTATATTGCACGGATTCAAGTCTGTCTTAGCAAAACAAACAGTGAGAACATGAATACGGGAAGTATAGTACCATGTACCGTCAGTACCTATTCTAAGGTCCTAAGCCTATCAGACACATGAGTGATTTAAGTCACGCATGAATACTTTTTATATATTATAAGGGCTGTTTCATGCCGAGCTGACTAAAACTCCCAGGAGTCCATCCATCTCAGGCCAGCCATGGTGCTGTCCGGCTCATGTGCCAGAGGTCCAGTCATGCCATAGGAAAGTGGATGAAATAAGTAGAAACTGCCAAACAGAGAATGGATTTCATTTTTATATAAAGTAAAGGATGTTCTTAAAAAAATGAAAACATGCTATGAGGTTATATAAAACCACAAATGTAAAGTCCATAAGTTACTTTTGAGAGCTGTCATTTTGAACAGTGGCTGTAGCCATAACTCACCACACTGCTACAGATAGCACATATTTATAATACTGTATACTGCTTATGACCATCGCTTGACAGTAATGCTGCTAGTCAGCTCACCTGTAAAGAACACTAGACATAAGTAGCATCCGTCCGACTCTCTGCAGCCAGTCAGAGTAAGGTGCGCAGAGAAGTAGGTCAGCACTTTTCAACAAGATGTCTAATGTAATTCCTGTGAGAAACAAACAAAATGCTTTAATAATAAGGCAG
>OMLM01004979.1:1780-13844 GCA_900302695.1 Helostoma temminkii
GAGAGCTCTTGTTCTTGCAGTTTTGAAGAGCTTCCAGACTTCTACAGTGATTCCAGGCTATGCCATATGATTTAAATCACCAGAACTCTACTATAAAGAGCTTCTCTGTTCCTGCTGCCAGCCTAGCACAGCAGCCTGCCTCTCTGCCTCTTTCCCCCAGGACCAGAGGCCCAGACACGGGGTCCAGAGTATGAAGAGAGGAAGGGGGGGTCGATGGGGTAGGGAAAATGAGATCCACTGATTGCTAACTGCTGCTGTCACTTCCAACTATCTTCTCTTGAGGTCACCCTCCCATCCCACAGAGTCATTTTGGTTCTAACCTCCTGCCGCCTGCTCGTCACTTTGACTCCACACAGTAGGCACAGACAAGTCAGGCTCAAGTGTGGACAAGGCTGCAGTTATGCCCCAGTGTTGACTGTTAATACAAGAGGGGGAAAATCCTGGTAAAGCCTCCCATTTTCTTTTTCATGTTTTCTTTTTGCCTTCTGCTTCCCTAGCGTGATTTCATGAGTGGGTGGTGTGATCAGCTTGTTTTTTAAATGTGGCTTTGAAATAGAGCAGAGCCAAGGAATTTGGAACTGCTGTGGCTTGTGAATCTGGGAGAAAAGACAGGGAAAAAATCTTGGTAATGAATTCGGTATAAACAAAGAAATGGAGGGGGGGGATCTAAAGCTGAACTGGTGAACTGCTGAACTGAGCAAAAAAGTACAGAGGAACAGTGACAGGGTCTGGGCACTGGGGGGCACTAAAAGGTGGCGCTGTGCCCAGGAAAAAGAGGGACAACTATCCAAGACGCATACATATGCACCACAGTCTGAATCACATGCACATGCAATCAAGCACTTGAAAAAACTCCACACATGTGTGAGAGCACCCACTAACACACACACCTCTCACCCCTTGCCTTTTGCTCTGGCTCCCTCCCTGCCTCTCTTTCTGGCTCCTTCTCTCTCTACAGAGCCAGTTAATTACACCCTACTGCTGCAGGCAGCTTCAAACCACCACTAATTTAGAGTTCCATTACAGTAAACTGTTCCACATGTGCATCCAGGGCCCAGGCAGGCTCGGGTGGCCACGTTTCAGGAAGGAACAGCCGCCGATAGGCACCCACCCCCATCCTGCCAACACAGCCACACTGCCATCTTTCTTTCTCTTTCATACTTTCTCCATGAATTTGTTGCTTTCTTCTCAGCAGAGCTCTCATCCAGTCTACCTTTGGTTTTTCTCCCCTTTCTGACCCATCCTACATGTCCTGTCTTTAATCATGTTTTTATACCCAACACTCTCCTCTGCCTCCCCCACCCGCAACCCATCTCCATCCTTCTCCTGCTTATACAACTCATGCCATGACCCCGTGCCGCGGTTCCACTGTGTGGCTAACACACAAAAACATCACTAAAGATTTCACAGTGTGCCTAATGGGAGAAGAGGTACAGAGTGGAAAAACAAAACTGCCAGCAACGCACAGTCTCATTATGTGTGTGTGTGTGTGTGTGTGTTTGTGTGTTCATGTGTGCGTGTGTTATGAGTATGTACTTGGCCAGAGTTTGGCCCGTTTGGGTATCTGCCTCATGAACTCAAACCAGGCCCCATAAACACAGCACAATCTGTCTGTGAGTGCTGGGAGAAGAGAGAAGGAAAAAAGGAAGATGCGTGAGCAAAGGCAAGATTCATGGCAAAGTAGTAGGACTATATGCATAAGACTTTTGTATCCCCACAGAAGGCAACAATGGTATTTTTATCCAAAATTCGTCCTTAAACTGAGGTTCGTGATACCTTGCCAAAGCGGAGAATCCCAATTTAGCGCAGTGCGTGTAGTGACACTGTATTCGCATTAGTCATGAAACAAAGAAACTAGGAAAGAAATAACTAAAGATTACAAGGAGAGACACTGCCTTTTAAAAAGAAGCCAATAACTTTACTCTCCCCAAACACAATAATGAATTAATAAAAGAGTTGGCGCCAGAGTTTTTTAATGAGTCACATCAGCCCAGCAGCTTTTTACAGAGCCATTTATGTTTTATGTTGGGTCCTGTGGTAGGCTTACTTCGCCAGCCCGTCTGGGGCTATAAGGGGATAAGGGGAATTTGGAGTGACCTCATCCCCTGTTAGCCAGGGCCAAATGGGCATGGAGGGCCTCCCCACTTCCCCTGAGCCTGGGGGGCAAACAGGAGGCATCAGGCGGCCAGGCAGTCGAGGAGCACCAGGGCCAGCTATGGGTGGGTTCACTACTGCTGCTGGGACTTTCCATCATTGCCTAAGAGGTGCAGCTTAAATTTACTTTGGTTGTTACTGCAAATAGTGGAGTGTCAGACCTCACAGGAGTTCATCATGTTAAAGCAGAGTCATTGGTCACACTTGAGATAATCCATTGATTTTAATCAGATCAAAAAGCCTTGTAGCGAATAAAATGAAATCAATCAAGCTGGCCATTTGGAGATAGATCTACAAGATGAGGCACGCTTAGAGAGAATGTGATTCCCTTGTTCGCTGGATAATCTGGATTTCAACAAAAAGATGAAACATAATGGAGAGAAAAAGACAGGGCAAGAATGAGAGAGAGAACAGTTCCCACAGATTGAATGTCTGTCAAACAAAGGGTATCAAATCCTCGGTGAGCAAAACAACAATTGTGCCTTAACCGTTGTGACGGAGAGAGGCCCCTTAGGCAATAAGAACTGCAGTCAAACATAACAAATAAATCACGGCATCTCAGGAAGCTCTGCACCACACAACTAAGAAAGGCAGCGGGTTTTTTTAGTCAGCACAAGAAACCACAGGTGATTACTTGGCGTATCTGAGCAGGATTCTGGGTGCCATGACTGCCCCGGTTTGTTTACTGGAGGACGTTTCTTATTCCAGTCAACAAAGACAAAAAAATTTACAGTAACTGCGTGCAATGTTAAATTGAGTTATAATTGTATGTTTTTCTTTGTGGATATTTGCCTTTGAAGAAAAATTTCCACTAGTGCTCTCTTCACACACTGACTCTGTAGGCTTTTTGTTTCTCTGAGATTCAGTGTGTTCACAAGTTTTCATTGGGTTTCCTGAACTCCCCAGAAGGCCACAACATTCAATTTTCAGATATTTTCTGCACAGTTAAATAAAAATATGTGTCAATCAGCATGAGCAGAGCAGCAAGTCAAAACCTTTACTGGAAGGACTGAAATGTAAATTCACTGCCTGAAGATAAATGAACTGTACCATGTATCCTGGCAGGAAAAGCTTGGCACAATCACTAACCCCTCTCACTCTTTTTCCACCTCTGACTTGCCCACTCCTGTTCATTTTTTTTGACAGAAAACTGCACGTCTTCCAGGCACTGTCTCCTAATTGTCAACATCATAAAGTGATTTATGCTCAGCAACTTTGTAAAGGAAATGACTTGAAGCAGAGAAAGTTATGTTTAAAGTTTGGGTTGTGGATGAAGTCATACTACCGCAGCAGTTAAACAATGATTTTACAGTCCATGTGTCCTAACAGAGTTGACAGACTGGCTTTTCCAACTGCTTTAAGAAAAAACAATAGTGTCGTCATCACTTCTCAATATGCCTACAAAGAGTCATCAGAAACTGTCTACAGTCTCACAACTGTCAAAGAAAAATTAAACATTAAACAAGTTACTTCTGAAACAGGATCATGTTCTGATCATGTTGCTGGTTTTGGCAGTAAATAGGCTGCGAAAACATCTTCAACACCATTATCTGATGTAAAACTGACAGCTCCCAGTCTTTCAACAAGTGGTTGGCTAATGGCTCTGAGAGAGACACCTAGTGACAGACGGCCCAGTGTCTCCAAACAGATCTGCATTCCATCAGCTCAAACTTGTTTGACATCTGCACGTATTTGCTTACAGCAACAATGCAAAGTAACACCTATGTGTAATCATTTGTCACCCCGAGACGTATTGTTTTTCTGGAATGCCACTGGCAATTGTCTTTATGCAATCTCTGCTTTCCATCTATCTATAAATCATCAAACATTAATTACTTAATCTCTCCCCCCTTTCTCTGTTTTAAAACATTGTCACATAACAAACTGTGTTGACTTGCAGTGGTGGAGCGAAATATGGAAAGAGTGAGAGCTCACAATGAGGCATAAAACACTTCGTGACATGATGAAGTCATCTAACAGCTTGCTGTTTCCATGAAGTGGTAGTGCTCTTTGGAGTATTCAACACAGGGACTGAAGCACGGGATCCAGAAAGACACGAAAACACACCACAACAGGAAAAGGTGAAGACAGATGATAGTGAGGCTATTTGTCAATAGAGAGAGAGTCAGGACTGAAATAAAGTTAAAAGTGCCAACAGTAAAATGGCTTGCAGGTTTCACAGTTAGGCTGGTGCTACTAATACATCTTGTGTAGTAATTACTAAAAGAGGAACTAATGATGATTCACATTGACAGCTATGAAGGTGTTTCCTTTCCTCAACGCTGAGAGAAAACAACTCAGTCTCTATATGAAAAGACACTTAATAGACACATTTCACCACCACCACTTTTTTTTCTGGAGTCAAACCAACTCTTAAATACAAGCAGGCCCAAACACACACACATGCAGGCACAACATGCAAAACAACAGGCAGTGGCACAGGTTTCACATTGTACAAAAACATCTTTGATGGTGGTGGACTGAAAATGTAAATCCTCACAATCACAGTGGCACACATGAAAAAACAGACATAGGAAATGATCTGTAGATGGTTTCCTGGTTAATTATAGTGTTGTAGCGGAGAGCCCCTTGATTCCCCTAAACCACCTGTCTAACCCCTCCCTACCACTTGGCCTTAATTGCTATAGAAATTCCAGAAAAAGACAGGTATCAACAACTCCCAGATTTGCTGCTCAAAGCCATGCCACAAAGGACGACTCATGCATCAGGTTTTGCAATTTAGTTTTAATCTACATGATGTACTCAGTCAAGGGTTTGGCATTTATAAGCTCTGACAGTTCCCATAGTTTTTGAGTGTTTGTCCTGTTTATATGTGATAACATATAAACATCCAGTCAATCAATGCCTAAATTTAAGACTATATGACTGAAACTCTACAACTAATTAGACTGATTCAGTACAAGACATTATTCTTACAGTTACTTCCATGGACATATATCTGTACTCATAGACGTGAGCATTGACTAAAGAATATTATATTGTTGACAGAAAAAATGAGAGAAAGTAACACACTCTAGATCTAGATCTCGAGCACATGTGTAATTGGAGCATAACAGAAGACAATAAAACTTTGTTGTCTTCAGTAACAATTTGTTGTCACTGAACTAAACACCATGAAGGTAAAGTTGACAAGTATGGACAACCTGTAGAAAAAAAACCTTTGGGTGGAGTTCTTTGCCTCAAGAGATGAGATATATTTCTTTTTCTCCAGATGTCACCAGTTGTGTCACAAACTGATGGACCAGATGACAGAGGAGGGCTACACACATATCACTAACCTTCACTCAGACCTGTGGGTGATTTCTCAATATACTTCTATCAAATTGTGCCTCACACTTACGTCAGGTCCACCAGGAGAAATAAGACGTGGACAGCAGGTGCAAAGCCAAGGGAGTCCAGCTGCAGCACTTTATCTACTGACCAGACACTGCTGGAGCAAAAAAAAAAAAAAACTACACTCTGACAACAGACACCTGATCTTTATCTGATATCTAAATCACAAAGCACTAAATGCACCGTGTTACACATGACCGTAACAAGTGGAACCTGTTAACCTAGCACAAATGCCAGCATCAATAAATAATCCTCACTGACATGCTGCTAACGATGGGAACACAATGAATAAACTTTCATGTAAACTGTGATCAGAGTTGAGGACACACCTCCACAGGAATTAGCCTCTGCTGTTTTAAAGCTAGAAAACAATGCTTCTCTTTTTCAAGTGTTCATATGTCGGTTATAAAAACATAAGTCAAGGCCTGGTGACTCCTCTGGTAAATGCACATTCATACACATCAAACACGTGCATGTGTGTATACACTAACACACACACATATGCTAACAATAAAGAGCTCCATGGGCACAGAGTAACACTCACTAATAAACACATATGTGCTCACAGGCACATGCAGACACACAAACATGCTCAAGCGTATTTTCATATAAACTCAGTGTCATGCTCACATTTATAAGGCAGAGAAAAACAAACACTGCATGCAAACAAACACGTATTAGGACATTTTAGTGTTTCCACGTGAAAATGTGGTGGGACTTCGGGAAAACAATGATTAATTGTGTCAAAGCCTCTCAAGTGTCTTGCACACTTAGCCTCTGTCTTCAATTAAAACTGTCGAGCCATTCCCGAAAACTGCAGTCTCTCTCTTTCTGTCTCTCTGTTACCGGAGAGTGAATGAGAAAGGGGAAGACAAACAATGACTAAAGTTACTGATTCTAAACCTTTAAAGTATAAATTACTCACTAGTTCTTCTGTTGATGAAGCAGACGGATAGATGAAGTACTTGACTCAAAAGTCCTGATGAGCAGAGCTAGCCAAAGAAAAGAAGAAAAGATGTGTGTGTGTTCATCAGAGTCTTTCTGACAGCAAAGGCAGAGTAGCGGTGAGTCTCTCTCTCCCTCCCTCTCTCCCTCTCTTGCACTCTCCTCCTCCTCCTCTCCGTGTCTACCTCTTAAAATCACTCTTTCACTCCCCAAAGACAGGCACACACTCACTCTCTCACTCACTAAGAAGTAATTATACTCTCTGATTCATAAAGCCTTCCTTTGTCACGTGACCCAACACTTCAAATATATGGCACATTTTTTCACAAGCCGCAAAATGCCTAGAGGGAAGAAAAATGCCCAGAGAGCTTAAGTTTCTGCTTTTAATTCCCTCTCCCTTCTTTGTCTCTGGGGTGAATTCTTTTTCTCTCATTTATCTATATGGCTAAATAGCTGGTTTACCTATAAACTGTTGTTTAAGCCATGTTGTGTTCTTGAATCATTCATGTTTAATCAATAAATTCACAGTTTATTAGAAGAGGATGTTTGAGTATCCTGAACAACACAGATAATTATGTTTTGAGTTAACACAGACGCTGTTTAATGGCATGCCAACAGGTTTACTCTTCCAAGAACATTTAAGTGGTTTCACATAGTCTTTTATTTCTAGTGTGATCAACTTGTGGAATGATCATGATGGACATTTTCCCACTCTGTGCAGACATGTTAGTTTGGGTACTGGTTTTGTGCAACTCTTGGTTCGTGTTTGGCTCAGTGTTTTATTGCCTGCAATGTTTCTGTGACAGTCTTCCCAGAGAAGTGATAATAAATTGCAACCAATATTACCACTGCTAATGCTACTACTAGTGATAGGACTTAGTATTAAACACAGCAAGTATATGGGCCCTTTTAAAAAGTAATTAATGTTATTAGTTAGAATATTGGTCCAAACGCAACCAACAGAACATCTAAAACATTTTTCCTGTTTAGAATAGACCAAAACCAGAATACATTTTTGGGATACACACCACCTGTCAACATCCTGCAAAACACTATACAGTTAGTCAAGCAACAAAAAAAAAACATGGCGGGTTTCTGAACCTACAGCATTTCGGTTCCTAAAATGAAACTAGTGGTGGCACACCAGCCTGGTGTGAGATGGCAGGGTTTTGCAGCAACAGCAGTGACAGATTTGGGTGTGCCCCTGAGCGTGCCCCTCTCTCCATATGAGATCATATGTTTCAGATCTGTGTTTATGTGTTTGTGGTTCTGGGTGTGTGCCCTGTTTTTCTCAATGTAATGCTTCTCAAGTTGTTTTGGTTATGAGGAGCACATCAAACCTCAGAACAGGGAGGAGAAGGCAACACCTCAACTGGCACCTCAACAGGCACTCTTACCTCTTCAGCAAAGCTTAGATCAGCTACATTTAAATAACTGTGTAAAAACAAACATGCCTCTTTTAGCATCGTCAAATAAGCATCATCTAGTCTAAACACAACAAGGGAAGGACTCAGTTTCAAAACAACTAATTAAAACATGCACTACTTACACTATTCTAAAACTGGATCAAAAATGAGGTCTTCAGGCATATTCATCATGCCTCACTTACTTTGTTATAAATGTCATAGACTGAACCAATGTAGAATGCAAAACATTTCTTTCGGTCTTCCCAGATACCTGTACATTTAAGGCCTGCCGTAAGTGGTACTTATTTTGTTTGTAAACCTCAATAACTCGGCAGATATCCATGGCTGATAGTAACAGAGATCTTATCCTCAAATACACTGACCCCAACATGTTTCAAAGTTGAAGTCAAGCCATCAAAACCACTCAGCCTCACTCTCATTATTCCTATGTGATTCTGATCTGTACAGCCACATATGCTCTACAGTAGCCAAATGAAACCTTCTTTCATACACTTTGTGATGTGGATTTGCCAGTGTATAATCATGGTGTGTGAATGGAAATGTAGTGAGAGGCACAGTTGCTTATTCCAGAAACCTTATATTCAGGAAGCAAAGATCCAACTTACTGCAAAGAGCACTTCTGATCCTTATCTTGTTTACATTTGATTTATGTGTTGCTTATAAGGCCACTTTGGCTAATAGAAATCTGTTCACTGTTTATGTAGCAGTAGTATATCAGCAAGTGTCTAAAATGAAACAAGTAGCTAAATAGAGTCATAGGGTGCTGGAAAAACTACATGTATATTAGCTATTACAGTGATAAGAACTGCAAAGTGTGAATTTCAAGTCAGCGTGATGCCATCTGGCCGACTGATGTCAGAATGTGCAGTCGAGTGCATGAAGATGGCCGTGTGTGTGTATGAGTACACATGGCATGCTGTGCTCCTTATTAAATTATGACAGTGAGCTTGAGCTTTGGGGTGTGTTAAGCATTTGCTTGTGGGTGCGCATGCTCCTGCAGCATGCACGTCTGCGTTTGTGAATGTGTGTGTGCTTGTATCTGCATGCATGGATGAGTGTGTGTAGCAGTAGCAGCGAGAAGGTCAGAGGTTACTAGTGTTTGTGTTTCAGTGTCAGTGAAGTGTGCGCCAGGCAGAGATTTATGATCATTGTGTCTGGGAGGCTGCAGAGTGGGGGATAATGAAGATGGATCAGGGTGCTATCTCTCTCTCTCTCTCTGGGCACCACTGGAAACATGGCCTGTGGCCCCCACCTTTCTTGTATCATTAACTTTAGCCTGTGACATCATAACACACTGCCCTGACATCAATCCTAACACTGTGTGTTCTGACAAAAAGTCGAAAGCAGGGAGGCCATTCCTCACAGGAAGTCATCTGCAAACACAGGCATTGTTCAGCTCGTAGCTTTGCAGCTTCTCTGGGTGTGTTTATGAAGATATGAAATATTCATGGAAACATCATACTCAGTCGTGTGTTTCCTCTTTAGATTCAACCACATTTGCATTCATAGAGCTACGGAGTAGAGGCCTGGGGCTCACTGGCAGAGGGAATGCAGCAATGGAAGAAAAGAAGAGCAAAGGGGGGATGATGTAGAGAGAAAGAGAGGGAGGAAGTGAGGTTAGAAGGGTTAAAGAGAGATGGAGTGGAGGAAGGGGGGTTGGAAGGCAAAAGGGCCACTGGTACAGGAAATGTGGGAGAAAGGGGTGTGAAATAGAAAAGGGAGGGAAAAAAATGGAGGTTGAGATGGAGAGAGGGTGGATTGTTGGGTTGGAGGGTTGATGGGATTCACAGTGAGGAGGTGAGATGGAGCGCATAGAGCTGGTGCCCGTGGCGACAGGTTTTAATCAGTAACAAGATGCCTGGAATGAGATCACTATTTCCCCACATTCAGATTGATGTCATGTGAAGTTTGGTGCCGCACTGAGAGAGGCAGAGGACGCAGGGCGAACTCACACACCCCACTAAAGAGTCATTTGCACACATACATGCAGAAACACATTCATGCACACACAAATATACAGTGCTTGCACTTTCTCGGTTACAGAATTAAACACACATCCTGTGAAAAGAAGGAGCTCATTCATCCTGCCTGGCAAACTGTGCTCATTTAGAGTCCAACCGCATTGAAGTAAAAACATACACGGAGGAATACTACACACGGGAAAATGGGTTACTCATGGCAAAGGAGAAATGTATGTGTTAGAGACCAAAGGGCATATACCACTAGGTACTCATCTTACAAAAACAAATGAGCACAAACGTTGGAGCGGAGGGAGAAAGAGAGACAAAGTTTTTTAACTGCAGAAGAAATGAAGGAAAAATAAAAGGGGAGGGAAAGTGAGAGAAAATAAAAAGAGGAGTGTGTGTTTTTTGAGCATATTTTGGGGTGCATTCAGAGGTTGTCGACACAGCTACCAGCAAGTGTGCCAGCACATGAGAACTCTGACTATTCCAAAACATGTGTGTCCAATGAAAGGTGAACGGCTCTCCTGTCTATACTTTCCTCAAAAATCAGCCATGATGTCACCATGAACCCATCTTGAACCCACCTCTGTCAAAAAGCATTACTCCAGCCCTCCCTCTCTCTGCCTCATTTTCTGTTCCACCTCTCCCTCCTTCACGCTCCATTCCTGCCTCTTGAATTCTTTACTGAGCTCCCATTCTTTTTCTTTCCTCTTTTTTATATTTCCGTATTCTTCAACATTTCCTCTCTCCCGTCCATGTCTCATTTCTCTCACTGAATCGCACACACTGTTTTTTTTTTTTTTCTTTTTTCTTTTTGGCAAGCACAGTCTAATTGAATCACCAAAAAGCACAGTTGTTCGCCAAAAATGCCAGGATGTTCTGATTATCATAAACTTTGTTTAAGCTGTGGTTTTTCAAAGAAAGAAAGAAGGAAAGTAAGAAGAAAAGAAAAAGTGTAGAGCGCATGGGGGGATGCAAAAAAATAAAAGCAGAAAAATGAGGAATAGAGGAGAATGCAAATGAAAGAGGAGAGAGGGAAAGAGAGAGAACACTGGGGAAGAGAGGGGTGGTGGGGGCAGCGAGAAGGCAGCCAGAGAGCCACATATGGAAGTGATTCTGTAATTACTGCAAATCTGTGAGCTCAAAAGGAAAGGTCTTCTTTTCCATGCCTCCTTCCTTGCACATAAAACCACCCTTGTGAGAAAGCTGGGCACTAAATACTGCACAGGAAACATGAAAAAATGAAAAGTTTTCATTTGCTTTTGCTTTTTGGCACATAAAGTGAGTAAGATATGTATATGGCTTACATTTACTATGTCGAGTTTGACTGGGGATCTGCTTTTGCAGTTTTTCTGTACTGATGAAGAAAAAGTCTCAGACAATGTGAATAATTCCACACAATCTGCTGCTAGAATTTATCTGCATTCTTTTCTCACGTCTCTCATAATACACACATACCGTATATAAGCCACACACACTTAACTGGCATCACACACATGAAGCACAACAAGAGTGCGAAGGTGTGTGAAGGAGGGACGGTGAGGGGCTGGGTGACATTCACACAGACAGTGATGAAGACTGTGTTTAAAGCCTCAGGCAAAACAGTGCTTTGCAGGTGTGTATGTTGGCAGCGACCTCTGTTCTGCTCAGTCCCCCAACATTTTCAGCAGGCTGTAATTATCTCATGCCCTGCCATAACGTGTTCCCATGATGAGTGCGTGAGTCTGCACATACAGTAAACACACCCGGACTGACGCTGCTCGAGCTACGTTTATTCTTAGACACATCAATTAATCACGGCAGGAGATGATTTATGTAAAGTACACAATTCCTACCTTCTTTGCCTAGAGTAGTGTACGCTTCGGCTTCAACGGCGAGCACATTCTCCAAGAAGTTTGAAACAATAAATAGTGGATGACAAGCGCACGCACACCGAAGTTTTCTGTCAAGGAGACAAAACGAAGTCATGGACAGTCTTCAGAGGAATCCTCTACTACACTATAGCAGTTTGTAAAGAACACGACATTTGGTCTTCAGAGATCACTTCGGTCATTTGTCAGATTACCTTCGTTTGTTGCCAATCCGTCACTGTGTCCCGGCAGCTCAGGGGCGTTGATGGAAGATACTGTGCATGAAGATTTCTGACACTGTGACTCCCTCTAGTGATGGAAAAGACAACTGCAGCACACGTCCTGTCCTGTGGACGAATCCGGTAAATTA
>OMLM01004979.1:14275-34295 GCA_900302695.1 Helostoma temminkii
GACTAGACAGACAGACAGACAGACAGACAGATAGATAGATAGATAGATAGATAGATAGATAGATAGATAGATAGATAGATAGATAGATAGATAGATAGATTTGTGTCGATGTCATGAATCGCCACTGGGGGGCGCGTTTACTTTCACTTTACGGAGGAAACACTGAAGTACACAGGTGCTGACTAAATGTTACAACCTATAGACTTAGAAGACATACCAACCATACTAATCTAAACAATGTAAATATGCACAATGATTTTCAGCAAGTGAAATTTTAACAGAACCATACAGTTTGCTGATGTGTCATGAGTCCCCCTGCACGTCTACAGTTTCCTCTGGCACACTGGCTTTAAACTTGGCAGTTGTGCAGTGATCGGAATGTCTCAGTGTTTACCATCAGTTTGCAGCGCCGCTTGTCAGAGAACAAGCAGTCACGGTGAGCCACGCCTTTTGTCCATGTGCTTCATCCTCCAATCTCACCATCCCTCCGCACCACACGCTGCGTATTTTGCATAAAATGTGTATCAGTAGGGCAGCGCTCTCCCCTGCACATGCAGAGCGCACATGTAGCGTGGCTTTACTGAACACATACCACGGTCGAATAAGCGCATCAAACTCCCCTCAGCTCCAGATCCCCGCCAATGAAAATGCACAAAAGCGTGAAGGAGAGAGAGGGAGAGAAAGGACTCCGCGAGGTACAAAGACTGAGCCAAATCACACACAAACAGACACCAACACAAGTTGGAGCGAACCGAAAGGCGGTCACATTTCCTACTTACCTGGAAACGTGATTGATGTGGGTGTTTGTATCAGTGGGTGTGTATGTCATGCCTGACACTCAGGGATATGCTGACTCTACTTTCTTGGAATTCATTAGAATCGTTTAATCTTCGCATGTGCAACATCACATGCGCTCAAGCCGAGGAGCAGTACCCAGAGCTCAGAAGGCATCCAGGTATCTTCAGGGAGACCAGTCTATCTAACTCATCTCTGTCGGAGACCAACTGAACACTGACTGAGACACCTACGTAGAATTTACCAGGAAAACTTTACGCGCACTGGACACATTTCTATCACCGCTTCCACTTTTTGCGCTCTATGGAGCAGGTGTTTTACGCAAAGCTTTTTCTTGACGTTCTCACCTGTCTTCAAAAGACTTTTGCGCCTGTTTAGTGGCATTCACTGACGTCTACTTAAAGTTCGTTTACCATCTTCAACAACAGCAAGAGAAATGGATAACAGCCCCGGTGGCGGTAAGATGAATTTTAACATTATGCGTGTTAAAGTTACACTAAGAGTCAGTATTGATTAACGGGTCATTGCTTCATTCAGCAGTTCATTCATTGTTGTTGCACACAATCAATAGACTAAAGAGATTCAGCTGTGACTGGATTTATTATAATTCACTGTTATTACTAAAACTAAAATCAGTTAGACCTAAATTCAATAACGGTTAGACATTTTTATCATGATTTCAAGTATCTGAATATTTGTCTACAAAGCCTCAAAATACATTTTGTGATATTTTTGTGTAACGTGAAAACTGTCATTTATGTTGCAATATAATGTGTTTCTCATCAATTTCTCATCATGAACCAACAAGTGCATTAAGTGTTTTTTATTTTAATAAGTTAGCGAGTCGAGTGGTTTTATAAATTAATTGCAGTTTGTGAATATGAGACTTATGCACGTTATTCAAGCTTAACTTTGTTTCTAAATGTACTGAAAGCACAAATTAACTGTTTGACTTAAGGCAAAATCACATAGTTGCGTTCAAATGTCAAACTGCAGCGCCCGGACTGTAGCTCTACTGACAGGGAAACACGCCATATGGTTGTAGTGAGACTGGTCACTTCCTGCTTCTCTCCATGAAAACAAACTCACGTGGAGCTACAGTACACTAGTTGTCACTGTAATCACAATCTGTCAGTGCCTGAACTTGAGCTGCACCCTTCACCGCACGGGGAAAAAACAAAGATACACTGGAGTAAAGGGTGTGTTTATTTCTCTTTTCAAGGCCATCGCTGAAGTGCCTGCAGTATAAAAGTTGATAACCGCGGGATTTCCATCCGTTAATTGGCATTAGGCAGAGTTTTCTCGAGGTCAGCCAAAGGTGCACATGCTTTCTACTTCCCTCTCCTAATTGACGGTGAATAATTTACAGCTGCCACGGTCACGTTCCAACACAGGTGATGGGCGCACCCTGTCATCAGTCAACATGTTAGTCTAAAGACAACACTAAACCCACTCATCGGGTTACGACCTTCTATTTATGTTGATAAAATGAGCCAGTGTTTTTAACGGAGTAGGCAAGGCAGTAAAACGTGCAATCAGATATAATGGCTGTAATATTAGTCAGCCGATAGAGACTCGTGCATATCTTTTCTGTTGGTGTTTTATTGATGTTGGAGGATGTGTGGGTGTAAGTGAAGGCTGGGTGGTCGAACTGTTTGGGCTGATTGTTCATTTACATATTTTACAGTTTATGTCATTTTTATTTTTAAATGTCAGTAAGTTTCCACAAGCTTTTTTGACTTTTCTTCCTTTCATAGATCTGAAAACCTTGAAGTGGGTTCAATGACCTTTAATATTTCATTAAGGATATTGGAATGCACATGACTTAATTTTCCTTATAAGTTCAGTGTGAGCTAGATAATAGGTATTATAATAACCCAGTAAAAAATGTGGCTGCAGTTGTAGGTGTAAGGCAGCTTACAACAGCAGCCAAAGAGAGAGTGTGTGCACACATGTTGGTCTGTGGCCATGGGGACAGTTTGTAACTCAGTACCATGGTATTGGGGACATTTGAACTGGCCGACTTCAAGACTTGGCTTTAAGGTTCAGGTTAGGATTATGTAAGGGTTGCGGTTGGATGTTTTGTTGTGACCACTGAGGGTAAATTGGCAGATGTCACTGAGTCTCAGCGCAAATGTGTGTGGGTGCGCACCTGTAGAGACCACTGGGTTATGGGGTTATGGGTGGGCAGAGAGAGTCAGTCTAACTCCTGCTTTATGAAGTTAGTGCAGGCGTCTCAAAGTCAGTTGTAACATTAATCAGTGTATTTTTTTAGAAGTCTACAAACACCTATACATTTTCATGGTGTAGTTCAACATTAAATATTTGCCAGAATAAACTTTTAAGTCGACTTTATAACCTTGACCCCATGTCTGAGATCTTAGTGATGTGGGAAACACCTACACCTCTCTGATACATAATTCTGCTTAGTAGGACAACAACAGTATTAGTACACTACTCCAGTAACCAGTAAATGTGATGCTCAAATACTTCAAACAGACTGGTGCCTGAAGAATTAATTTTCCTCACTGCCCACTGCATAACTTAACGCTGTATGCTGTCACTGAAACTCCCTCTACACTCCCCTGGTGGAAGCTTTCTGCATTATTCTTTGCATGTTTAAGGGAGGACTAGTATGTTAAAGTTTATCTGGCTAACAAACGAAGCTCATAAGTTGTGTGCAGTTTTTTTTACCAACATTAAGTCTTAATTCATGTCAGCCATATAAAAATCACGTACTTGGATCTTAACCACGAAAAATATTTAAAAACTGTCAGTCTTTGCATGTAAGTGACTAAAGTGACTGAACTGACATATTATTACAAATGAGCCCGTTTCCCTCTATTATGTTCTGTTCTCTTAACTTTAACAGTATCGCACACAACAGACGTTAAGTGGTCTTAGCACAGTTATTATCTTGTGCATTCTTTCACAATATAAACTGTAATGTCGCCACTGACACATATCACTACATGCAGCGCCTGGCTGACAGTGCCAGCGGTGCTCCTGGTGGTGCACGGTCAGACCACCCCAGCGCAAAACATGCTGCTCTATTTAATTCGGCTCTTTAATTATAAGCCCCTGGCAGACTGTGGAAGCTCTGGCTGCTGGCTGCAGCGCAGCTCCATGTCTTCCCAGCGAAAGCTTCATCAAAAGCCTCCTCACGTGGCTTCCCTTGCAAAGCCGCGTGCGACGCGTGAGATACCCAGGCTCTCCTCCCTCCTCCCGCCGCTTCCAAGCTCTCACGGACGCTTCTGTGTTGATGCCGCCTGCGGTGCTGGTGAGAGCGAGCTTGGTCAGTGGGTCAGCGATTCCATGCATTAACTTTTTTTCTCCTCCTCGTCACGTTTTCCCGCCTCATGCGTCTTTTGAAACCTTTTTTTTTTCGTTTGAATCAGAGACCCCACAGTGTGGTTGAAGCTGACTCGACTTTAACTCTGCAACATCTGTCCCCATCTCATCGGTTCAGGGCACACATCCGCTTGGGGTGTGTTTCATCTGGAACGTGACTCTGCTGCTGAACATTTTTATCTCATTCACTGCACTCTCTAAACAAGCCTGAAACAGATATCGGATTAAAAACATTAAGGGGATGAAACTCACATAAGCCTGAAACTGATGTTTTTCTCTGCGTGTTGGCCAGAGCAACTAACAACAACAAAATCTGATTATTAGACTATATATTTCTAATAATATTCCGCTATTTATAAAGTATATCCACTGATCCACTTCAGTTGCTCTTCATAATTGCATGAGCCAGATCTAGAGTACAGCATCAGTTTGGAGAGATGCTAGAGGCACATAGACACAGTTCTATCAAGTTACTGTGATATTGACCTACTTACACAAACCTGAATTAATGAAGTCTATGCTGCAAACACCCAAGTAGTGCTTACAGATGCTCTGGCACACAGAATAATACTTTTTACAGTCTATGCCCTACAAAATGTTCTGTTACAACACAATAAATGCTGTGTTGATCTGCAGGGAGCAAAACAATATGCCACGTTTATAAACCAGGAGGGCACCATGTGGGCACCTTAGCTATAATACGTGTGTGTGGCTGCCCAAATGTGTCCTGCGTTATAAGGTGAACACATGAAACTAAGAGATACAGTACAAGAGAAAAAGAGAGGAGATGAGCTGTGGTGCCTGTGAAGTGCTCTCTGCTCACGTTTCTCTGCCTGCCCCCAGTTCCAGGCAGATTAGTGCTTGCACGAGTAGGCTAAACTTAAGATGGGCATTGACTCCTCAATTAATGCTGTCTGCAGTGACCTAAATTCTAACTGTGCACACTGTGACACTGTGCGTGACAATCCTGTTTGCCTGTGCGGGAAATCCCATAGCACCTCTAAAATTGGTCAGTGTTTTCATAAAGTGTAGTGGAGAGATGAAAAAAAGTAACCTAATACCAGGATGGGGATCACCTATCAATATTTTCATTGACAAGAAATTTACTGGTTGGTTGTACTAGCAAGCTGTTGGCATTCTGCTGACCACATTCTATCTGCTGCTTGTTATTGTCTGCTCTTCTTTTTTCCACTCGTCTTAAACAGTTAAGGCATATGGCCGCCCACACTGGTCCTGGTACTGCTGGAGGCTTCTTTCATTGTGAAGAGCCTTTAAATTCTGTTTTGTTTTGATTTGGCTCTATACAAATACAATTGAATTGAATGTTCAAATGTGGACATTAGATGAATTTCATATAGTTTCAGCTAAGTCAATATATCTCAAATTCCCAGACAGTCCAATATAGAAGTGAATTGATGTTACAGACTGTCAGTAATTAAAATAAAACTATAATGCTGCTGCTACACATAATCATTGCCAGATGCCATAGCATTTAGCAACTTGTGTGGATGCTGCAAATTCTAAATGTACTGAAAATTATATATATTGATCCCCAAGAGGATCAATTAAGTTGGTCTTTAGGCTACATTTTTTATTTAGTAGTAGTAGTAGATAGTATAGTGATCAGAATATTACCATAAATGTTTGATCTACTTTGATCAAAACAGCACAGGGAGTCTTCAGTGCTTCTATAAACTGCATAACAACATTTCTGCTGTGATCCTGACTAGTGCTGTTTTTGTTTTCCAACGTTATTCGAAAGCAGACTGTAAAATAGATGGTTAATCAACAGTGTTTACAGCACTGCAGTTCTAGGGGTCATTCATAAACATTGTACATGTGAGTCTTCAGGTGGACATGCAATGTGTTTGGGTGGAGTGGGGGCCGGGCCACAACTGTCTGCACTCCGCATGTAAGCTCAGGAAGAGGTGAGGCTCAGGCCTGCGTCTGCTGGGTCTGTCTATGGCTCTGGCATGAGTCAACAAATCCACCAACACGTGCTGGTTGAAGGATTATCAAAACACTGGAACTCAACAAATACCTTTCAGCAAAGGGCAACACTGAACCACAGTGTCAGGCTGAGCTGGTTAAACCACTGTAGCCTACTGTATGAAATTTATTTGATGATTTGTGTTTAATTACATTTAATAAGGAGAACTCCCCGTTGCATGTGCAAGCCAATAACTGTCTTCAGTTGGGACCATATTTGTTTAATTATTTTGATTGCCTTAATTTGCATATAATTTATCACTGGGAATGTCTCCCAATAGTGCTCTACTGTACAATGAGTTTGGTATGTTATCAGAGCAGCCCGGTTCATGCAGTTGAGACTTTTCCTTCGGTAAAACGTGACTCATTTTGTCTGACTGATGGTGGCGCATCAACAGCAGTTGCTGTGAGCCTTTGTGCCACCTCATGCCTGGGGAGCTTCCCAGTCAGCGTATGTTTATAAACACAGATCTGACTTAAGATTGTTGTATATTTCAACACGAGGCTGCGGATTTGGTTCGGGCAGTAACCGTGTCAGGAGTCCATGCATGTGAGAGGGCGGTCAGGTGTCGTGCTGTTAGCTGGCGCTGGGCACGGTGCCAGGGGAGCGAGGCTATTATTGGAGCAGAGGCGGCAACAGACCCCGCAGACACGTGAGGCCGAGTCTTAGCTCATCCACAGCTCTTGACTAGTGTGAGAGTGAGAGAGGCAGGGAGAGGTTGCGAAGGAAGCGAAAGTGAAGTGCCGCAGCTGAACGACAAAAACATTCCACAACTCTGCGACGCCATGTAATACTACACTAGCACGACGCAGGAATTATTCACAAAAGCAGCGCTTCGGCGGTGCTTTAGTTCAAGTATATTTTGCCGCTGTGCCACCAGCAGCATTTTTGAGCACACCATTACGCCTCACTCAGGATGAGGCACCGACGCTGTAAATTCTTACAGTTGTTTAGTGGTTGCAACGTTACGTCACATCACCCCAACTGTGTGGTTTCTAAGGAAATCCGGGTGACCAGATTTGAATTATTATACCATTTATAATACTCTTAATATAATTTGCAGCACGCCACGTGTGTGCATAAAAAATCAGTGCCAGTTCTCATCCATATCTGGATGACACTAATGTGCTTGAATCTCCTGACCTCAAACTCTCAGCCTCAGGGATCTGATGTCTAACACTCATTCTCTTCTCTGCAGCAGGTGGAGGAGTCATCCTGTACGCAGGCTCCTCTGGCAGTGCCAGCCCCAGCCCTGGCAGCCCCTCCAGTGGGTATCAGACACAGTCACCTTCTTCACACTCCCAGCCCTCATCTCCAGAAGAGGTTACCTTTACAGAGATTGGGGCACTGAAACAAAGGGCAGCTGCATGCACCACCCCATCCTCCAAACTGGTATTCCAGTTCCCAGAGATATACAATGGCCCATCGGTAGCCGTCGCTCCACAGCATACCTATGCACACCCCATTGCAGGAAAGAGGCCATGTGGATTTACAGGAACATTCACCAGTTAGTGTTTCCTCATTGTTTCCATTCAAGATACACATAAATATCTTGATCTAAGTTTTTGCAGCTTATCTTATTGCCTGTTTTTCCTTCCTCAGAGACAGGCGGAATGGTCCTACTTTGCAAAGTCTGTGGGGACATTGCATCCGGTTTCCACTATGGAGTGCATGCATGTGAAGGCTGCAAGGTAAATACCCGACCAGAGAAATCTTGTTGGATGAACAGTGTGTTGTTTTTGGTGCACCAGTTTCATGTTCCATGTGTATTTGTTTCGTTTCAGGGATTTTTCCGCCGCAGCATCCAACAGAATATCAACTACAAGATGTGTGTGAAGAATGAGAACTGTCTGATCATGCGCATGAACCGCAACCGGTGCCAGCACTGCCGTTTCAAGAAATGCCTCTCTGTTGGCATGTCAAGAGATGGTGAGACATTGTGGACATTTTTAATAAGAGAGACCCTTGTGCAATGTCGTCAGAATCCCACAGTGCCCTAAATAAGCCAAAGTAGCATAGAAATGGGCAGCTGAAAAGAGACACAGTGCTGTTATTTAGGTCTGAGTGAAAAATGTGATGCAGGAAGTCTTTTGAGGTCATCGTGCCAGTAGCTCAGTCATTCACTCTGACAGCGACCTGCACCTGCCTTGTCCTTCTCCTGTGTCACAGCTCTGCCAAAGGTCACCATCTGGCCTTGTATCACTCTCTTAAGTTTCTAAGTGTCTTTCTCCTGCCCTTTGCAGCATCCTCTCACAAAACCGTTACCTCTATGCGCTTGTTCACTTCAGCCCCTCCCACTCAATGTACCCACTGTGTTCCCTCAGCTCTCTTACATCTCCTCCTCAGACAATGATTTATGAGAAGAGGAGCCTTGAAATCCCCAAAGCTATCTATCTTCTGGAAAACTGCAGCAAACACAATAGTTATTTTAGAAAATTGGAACAGGGTCAACTTGATTACCTTGTGTATGCCCATAGAATATCTTACTGCTGTTAATGAGGGACAGGACAAAAATTAAGCAAGGGATGCAGAAAACAGCAAGTTGTGACAGGATTTATCAGGTGTGACACTTGCATCACCTAGATCTAGCTCAGATAGCTGAACATTGATTGATCACCTATCACCACACATTAAGAAAATAGCTGGGCTGACCTAGAAAAACAACAACAGAATTGGGTCTATAGTGTACTCATACATCATGACCTACTTGGTGTAGTTTTCATGTCTTCTTCCTCTCTGTATGGTTTCTGCTTATCTCCACCCTCCACTACCTTGCATTGCCAAATGTAGTAAAGAGGTTAGTGTTATTTCTGCATGTGCTTGACACTTCTGGTGCACAGAGAAACTGTGACTTGATAAGCAAACAAACAGTCAGTTCGACCCTCTTGGAGATTTTCAAAAGCGTTAGGGACCACAACCTAGAAACCCCTTTTGCTCTGTTTCAACCATTACGAAAACAGGAAAACCGCATGCAACTGCCTGCAGCCCACAATAAATAGTACACCCTGATTTCACACTAGGCAACGGAGTGACATTGGCTCTGCAGTATAGTAAAACATTTCAATCCACTGGCATGATGGCACACTTTTCTTCCCCTAACCAGAGTATAATTTTAGAGCAACTGCTCATTAGTCTGTATTTGCCTCTTGTCAACTGCAATGAAAGAGATTAATCTCATGCCACATTATTGCCCCCATCCTCATCACGAAGCCATGCAGACTGTGAACAAATAACTGTAAAACCGGGTAAACATAGCAGTATGTACTACACATGTAACTGGGGCGAGAAAAGTTGCTTCTATATGTATTGTATGCTTCACTTTTTAAAAAAATCACGTGCTATACTGTACTTTCAAAAGTAGCACTTCTACTTATCTGCTATCTAACACAGTCACACACAGACACACACTCCCTCTTTTAGGTCTCACATCTCGTCTTTATGCACTCATTACTGTCTTCTGAACTCATTTATATGCTTCAAGCCCACCTCTCTCATCCTTCTCCCTCTCACGATGTGCCAGTGACATCACACTTACGTTGCCCCACTGCCCTACTTACAAATAGAGGGAGGGAGCTGGAGAGGAAGGAGACAGGGGTGAATAGAGGAGAGAGGAGAGGATGAGGCAGATGGTAGCAGGGGTCTATAAATAGCATCTCCAGCTGATGGTTACTGTGGGAAAGGAAGGGGATACGGGTGAGGAGGGGGAGGTTTTCATCTCTCAACTAGCATGATTCTCCTTAAAAGTATTCAGCACTTAAGGAATTTTTCATCCCTTACATGTGTGTCTGTGTAAGGAAGTGTTAAATGTTTAACTATACTTAGCTTCATCTGTAGCCTAAAATATAGCCTTACCTGTGACTAGCTATCACATTTGTCCTAAATTGCACCACTGTATAAGTAGGATGCACCTGCACTTTCGTCTTAAAGAAATTCATTTGTCTTGGTTGTCATTGGTGTGCTTGTGTCTAAACCACTCAAGTTGTTTTAAAGAGTTTTCCATCACAAGCACAAAACAAACTCAGATAAAACTAGGATAACACTTAATAAGCTTTTGTAAAGGAAACAGAGAAATAGAACGGAGCATAAATGTGAACAATATAAATGTGTTGTCACAATGATGGGTACCTAAGTTTTTCTACTCTGCTTGTGTCTTACCTAGCTGTGCGCTTCGGCCGCATCCCTAAGAGAGAGAAGCAGCGACTTCTGGAGGAGATGCAGAGCTACATGAACAGCCTAAATGAGTCGGCTGCCATGGACATGGATGCATCATCAGTGAGGGACACTCCGCCAAGCCCAGGAGATGGCAATTCAAAAGAGGCCATCGGGGCTATCTCCAGAGCATACCGTGACATCTTCACCAGCAGCAACAGCAACAGCCAGGAAAGAGCAGCCAAGAGGGCTAACATCACCACCTCCAACAACAACACAACTCCCTTTTCTCAGGATGCCAGTTTTTCCCAGATCTCATCTCACCCCACATCTACCCAGAGTTATAAGTCTTGCTCTGTTGCCACTCTATGCCCAGCTGCCCCAAATAACAACCAACCTGCATTCCACAATGTGGACAACAATCGCTACACCTACCTACCTACAAATCAGAATCATAACCAGTGTAATGATACAATACCTCAGAGGGGCAGCTCTGCCAATCATAACAACTATTGCAACGCAGGAAGTGCTACAAATCAGCCATCCTGTCCATGGAAATTAGCTCCAGGAGCTAAAGTGCTGGTAAGTGCAGCAAGCCAATAAATTTGATTAGCACTCCTGTGATTGTTCCAAAAGTTTATGATTCTATGTGTCCTGTGTTTCTCTCAGGCCTGTCCACTCAATGCATGCCCTGTATCAGGGGCAGAGCGTACAAGTCAGGAGATATGGGAATCCTTCTCTCAGTGTTTCACTCCAGCTGTCAAGGAGGTGGTGGAGTTTGCCAAGGGCATCCCAGGATTTCAAGAGCTTAGCCAGCAAGACCAGGTCATGCTGCTGAAATCAGGGACCTTCCAGGTAATTATATACATTACAAGATGATATATAATGCAAATAATAAATTCCAAATATGTGCTTCTTTATGACTGCAAATTAATTCATGGTGTAGGTATTTCTCTCAAATGTTGTGTCTCACCGTTTTTTCCGTTGCTTTTGCATTTAGGTTCTCATGGTGAGGTTCTGCACCTTGTTCAATGCTGCGGAGCGTACAGTGACCTTTCTAAACGGCCAAACCTACCCTCTATCGACCCTTCGTGTTTTAGGCATGGGGTCCCTGTTGGATGCAATGTTTGAGTTCAGTGAGAAGTTGGGCTCCCTGAGGCTAGAGCCTGATGAAATGGCCCTCTTCATGGCTGTGGTGCTGGTTTCTGCAGGTGAGAGAGGGCTATTATTTACTTCATGCTCAAAACACTGATACAAGCTGTGAAACAGTTACGCTTTGCTAATGAATAAATAATGTAGTAACCATTTCTATGAACCACTCACTTACACACTTTGTCTTCCTTAGACCGTTCTAGCATCTCTGACATGCAGGCTGTAGAGCAGCTGCAGGAGGGTCTCATTCGTGCCCTACGGTCACTGATCACTCGACGTCGTCCAGATGACACTGCCCTCTTCCCCAAACTCCTCCTGCGTCTGCCAGACCTGCGCACCCTCAACAACCTGCACTCCGACAAATTGTTGGCCTTTCGCATTGACCCCTGAGCAAGACACTGGTTCACAGAGAACTGTTTTACACAGAAAATACAGCACAACACACATGAATACACATTATCTGACAAAGAACTGTACAATTTGAGGAGTCGGTTTCAAACGGCTAAATAAGGGCAGTAATGAAGCTGCCTTTGATTCACTATTAATCATGGAATGTTTTGGGACAAATATATACACATACATACATCCTCAATTATACACATACACCTCAACACCTCTTGAGAGACATTATTCAACTAAAATAAAATCATTGTGTAGAGTTACTATTATCCTTTTGGACAAATCATATGTGCATTTGCTCATTATATCCAGTGTACCTAAGAATAAAAGCCATTTCACTTCTGTTTATACCTTAAGTCCAAGTATCATCACTAAGCAGTGGCTGAAAGACAGATATTGTAGATCCAAACAGATATTACTTAGGGACCATTACTGATGAATGACTATGTGTCAGTTTGTGTTTAACAGAAAGGGAACCTGTATATAATGCACAATGAAATCTGAAATATTAAGGCAGTTGTGCATCATGTTTCATAAACATACCATCTGCATTAGTATTGTATTGGAGATCACAATTTTAATGTTTCACTTGTACACAGTGAATCCTGTCTCTTAATGTTTTGACAAATCTTCCAGAAAACATTTGGCACATCTTGAATATGCCAACCTCATAATTTATGGCATTTTTTTACCATTTAAAAAAATGTTTCTGTGTTTATCACATTTTGGGTTTTGTAGTTCATTTGTTTACTTTTGTTGCTGTAAATTATCATGTTACCCCAATGTCTATGTATCAATGACTGATATATGGTGTGACTTGTATAATGGATCGGACAGATGTGTTCGGTATAAAAGAGAATATACTGACATTTCTGCACTAGCTGGGGTTTGGCCGTGCGAAGGTGGCTTTGCACAGGAGAATATGTAATAGGGATTCTCAGACAGCTTAGACACACTTCCTGCTATCAGATGATGTAACCAGCATAATCCCTGAAATCACCAGCACTCACGCACCCATTCTTTGCCCCCGCCAATGTTTGTCATACAAACACAAGAGATATTTTTGGGTGAGAGATCTTATTTGATTGGTCTTCTCACTGTTTGTTTGCTTGTTTGATTATGGATGATTGAGCACATCTTGTACATTTTGTAAATCTTTATTCCTAAATAGAAATGATATAAAGTTCAGATTATGTAATATTTTGTGTGTGTGTGTCATTTTTTGTGTCCATTTAGGGAAAATGCAAAAAAGATGATTAGTTAGCTTTTTATGTAGTAAATAAGTAATACAAAGTTAAATTATCACTGCCTGACAAAAGTTTATACCCTGTGTGCAATTAGACTACATGACCAATGACAAGGCTGGTTTTCTGTAAACATAGCACTTCACATTCATTATTCGAGTTGATTACTAAATACATACTAGAATAAATAAATTAATGTGCAACCCCAATTTAAAAAAGAAAAAAGTAAAATCAACATAAAAACAGAATACGGTGATAAGAAAATCTATACTCAGTGTTTAAACTGAGAAAATACCATTACCATTATCAGCACCATTTTAAGAAAACGATGTTTAATTTCAGCAACATGTCTCAAAAATGTTGGGACAGAGGCAACAAAAGGCTGGAAGAGTAAGAACAAATTTACAACTACTCAGGTTAATTGGCAACAGTTTAGTTACATGATTGGTATAAAAAGAGCATCTTAGAGAGTCAGAGAAGAACAGATAGATAGAGGTTCTCCAGTCTGTCAAAAGGTGCTTCTACAATTTGTCGATTTCAGAATAAAGTTCCGCAACATAAACCTGCAAAGAGTTTGAATATATCATTATCTACTGTACATAATACAGAGAATCTGGAGAAATCTCTGTTTGCAAGGGACAAGGCTGAAATGCAGTTTGGGATGCCACGGATCTCAGGGCCCTCGGCCGCACTTCATTGAATACAGACATGATTCTGTGATGGACAACAAGCATGGATTCAGGCAGTTAAAGCTCTACCATGCAGAGAAGAAGCCATATATGAACATGTTCCAGAAATTCCACTCTTTTCTCTGGGCCAAAGCACATTTAAAATGCTCTGTGCCAAAGTGGAAAACTAAACTGTGGTCAGATGAACTGAAGTTTAACACTCTCTGAGTAAACCATGGACGCTGCATCCTCCGGGCTGAGGAGGAGAAGGACCTATCAGTTTGTTATGAGCGCTCAGTTCAAAAGCTTCTGGCATCTCTGATGGTATGAGGGAGCATTAGTGACTATGGAGTGAGGAGCTTGCACATCTGGAAAGACACCATGCTGAAACATATATCCAGGTTTTAGAGCAGCATATGCTTCAATCCAGACATCTTCTTCAGAGAAGGCCTTGCATACTTCAGTGGGACAATGTTTAATGGCATATTGCATCTATGACAACAGCATGGCTACATAGTAGAAGAGTCTGTGGGCTGTTTTCAATCCAGACCTTTCACCAAACAAATATATTTTGCATATCTTGAAATGCAAAATACAACAACGACCCATAACTGTTGAGCAAACCCTACAAACCCAAAGGTTGGT
Source organism: Helostoma temminkii (assembly GCA_900302695.1). NCBI lineage: Eukaryota > Metazoa > Chordata > Actinopteri > Anabantiformes > Helostomatidae > Helostoma > Helostoma temminkii. The sequence goes on from OMLM01004979.1 coordinate 28,669, forward strand.
GGTTCAACTCTTACTTCTTCTGATTTAAATTATTCTTACTTTACAACTCCTCCACCTAATGCAAAGGCGGCGGGGACTGACACATCATAAACATTATTTATGTCAATATTGATAAGGGGGAAGGAAACAATAATGATAACACTATTATCATAATCATAATCAAAAATGTATGTCATTATTTGTGTCACTATTGTTTTACATTGCATCAGTGGTCTTTAAGTTCTTGCATTATCTTTGTTTTTTGTGTTGTAGTGGATGTGGGGGCGGTTCTTTCCTTCTTTCATCACAGAGCAGCTGTAGCAGGCAAACAGATTTACTAGTTGGTTATATTTACTTTTGAGAATCTGCATCTGCAGAGCAACTAAAGCTGTGAGACATTTGTAATGTAGCACAAAGTACAACATTTCCCTCTGAAATGTAGTGGAGTAAAAGTAAGAGTGAATAAACCTCAAAACATGCTGAGTACTTACAATTACATAATGCCTAGTCTGTGCCATTTTATGGCGAGCGATAATGCATGATTGTGTAAATCATGCATTATGTGTGTATTTCACCATAAAGCAACCTGCACATCATTTTCAGGAACTACTTACTTCAAATAATAAACCAATAGTAAGTATTCATTTCAACCTTAGGATGGGACTGTCCCTCTGAAAAAGCTGCTCTCCCAGTCTTAGAAACAAACAACAAAGTACGGCTGCCACCTTGTGGAAACATGAGGCATTTTTGATCCCGGAAGTGAGTGGTTTGTTTGTTCCTACAGACACAGTTGCCTATTTATTTTTCCACTATCACTCAGTTATGCTTCATGTTATCACTTTTTACGTCGTGTCACCGCTATGAGACTCCTGTCGAGATACACGGTAAGGTATACTGTGTAGTCTGATCCACTATAGTGTATAGAGGCGCAGGTTAGAACAGATGCTAGCTTATCTTAGCAGCAGGTTTCCTAGTAGGCTTGTGTTAGCATAGCAACATTAGCATTTACAAAATAAGCTTAAAGAAAATAAACGCCCACTAATTAAAACGTTAGACATCAACAATATGTTATCACAAGTGGCTAATGCACTTTCTGTTGATGAGCTGAACTTCTAGAAGTGACGTTAGAGCTTTTTAACCACGTTTCAGTATGTTAAACTACATTATCTTTAGCTAGTCAGTCATTTAAGAGACGTTAATTCACACTAGCGAAAGGAGAGAGAGACACTTTTACAACAGTTTACATGGGTTGTAAACATAGTTGAGGCTTAAACCCTCTCACAATACATGTTGCAAACAACTCTTTCAGTGATGTGTAAGTTCCTCTGCCTGGTTTGAACCACACTTTCACTTTGCGTTTCTACAGGTGGTGAGAAACGGAAAGAAAAGAGTTGAAAACGCACCAAGACCTCTGGTTTGACCTCAGCTGAGAGCAATATATCGCACCATGTTGGTGACAGCGTACCTTGCCATCATTCTTCTGCTTGCCCTCTGTGTTGGCTTGGAGCTCACAGCACGGCGTCTCACCCCTCCTCAGTCTGCGCCCACTGCTGTAGCCAACCCAGCTTTCCGTCGTTTCCAGGCTGTATTTCTCCGGGCGTACCTTTTAGCTTTGTGGGCAGACTGGCTCCAGGGTCCGTATCTCTACAAACTTTACCGGCACTACAGCTTCCTGGAATCACAAATAGCCATCTTATATGTGTGTGGCTTGGCGTCCTGTGTTCTGTTTGCCCCTGTGTCACACTGGCTCCCTCAAGCCTTAGGCTGCAAAAAGACATGTCTGCTCTTCTGCTTGTCCTACTCTGCTTGTTGTCTCACCAAGCTGTCCAGAGACTACTTTGTTTTAATTGTGGGCCGCATTTTGGGGGGGCTGTCTACATCCCTGCTCGCCACCACGTTTGAAGCCTGGTACGTGCATCAACATGTAGACATCCACGATTTTCCCAAGGAGTGGATCCCCACAACCTTCACCAAAGCAGCAACATGGAACCATGGACTCGCTGTGGGAGCAGGGCTGGTAGCTAACTTGCTGGCTGAGTGGCTCCACCTGGGGCCGGTGGCTCCCTTTCTTCTAGCTGTCCCCTGCCTGGCATGCTGTGCATGGGTGGTCCTAACAGACTGGGGCAAAGAAGAGGCTGAAGCAGGTCCTGTAGGAGACAAACAGACTCTACTTCGTGGCACACCAAATAGTGGTGTGACCCATTTGTCTGCAAGGGCCCGTTTCTTACGCAGCTGCCATGAGGGATTGCGCTGCCTGCTTTCAGACAGAAGAGTCCTGCTTTTAGGTGGAGTGCAGGCTCTGTTTGAAAGTGTCCTCTACATTTTTGTTTTCTTGTGGACCCCGGTACTTGACCCTCACGGGCCTCCTTTAGGAATTGTGTTTTCTTGTTTGATGGCTGCCAGTATGGCTGGCTCCTTGCTGTACCGCCTAGCCATCTCCACTCGCTACCATCTCCAACCTGGCCATGTGCTCTGCCTGGCTGTGCTGATGGCCTTCTTCTCTTTCTTCATGCTGACCTTTTCCACTTCCCCAGGTCAGCCTAGACCTCATGAATCCTTTCTGGCCTTTCTGCTGCTGGAGCTGGCCTGTGGCCTCTACTTCCCTGCAGTCAGCTTTCTCCAGGGCAGGGTGATCCCAGAGGAGAAGCGCGCTGGTGTGTTGGCCTGGTTCAGGCTGCCTCTGCACCTGCTGGCCTGTCTAGGCCTGCTGGCCCTTCATGGGGAAGTATCGGGTACAGGTGGAGGGGAGGGTGGCAGCGGCACCAGACACATGTTTGGAGGCTGTGCACTCATGATGCTGGCAGCTTTGATGGCAGTTGTCAGTCTGTTCACCCTGGGCAGAAATGACACAGACCTGAGACTGGAGGGAAACAGAGGGGAGACGGACATGTACTGAGGAGCTGGACCACATATTAATTTATGCTTGACACCTTTCAGATGTATTATGGCGGTTTTATACCACTGAACCTTACTGGAAGAGTCAGATGTTTTGCCAAACAAATATGAAGGGAGTCCAAAAGAGATTTTTTAGTTTTTAATAGTTTTATCTTTTGGGGGACACTTTTATTATTCTTGTTTGATTATGGATACTTTGGGTACATGACCTTATCTCCTTTCATCTGTCAGATAAATTGCTCATTCACATTTTATTATATATATGTTGCTCTAGTTAATGCATAGATTTAATTATATCTGTCCATAATTTTATCTCTGTGGTGATCGTTAACATACAAATGTCATCAAAAAGTATTCAAACAGAAGTGTAATTACAGCAACCTGAATGACTATCCAAAGAAATACGATACAGCTACTAGCATGTGTCGGAATTATTTCTTTGACTTTGCTCTCTTTCACCACCAGTGCACTTTTATTTAAAATAAAACAGTCTAGAGTAGGTCAGTTTAACTCTGAATGCTGTTTTTTCTTTACTGTCTCAATATATTTCTGGTCTTTACACCTTGCAATAAAAGTGTACATATTGTACATGATGAAACTTTTTTGTGGTGTACTGATGTTTCTAGTACCTGATTGAATATTTTATTTATATTTCTTAAATGGGCAAATCAGTGTAATCAAGTGTAACTTTGAATTAATTCTAAGTTAATGAAACCTCTTTGCATAAAAGTGTACCCCAGCATCAGTAATTATTGAAATTATATAGATAAATGTGTCACTAATAACTTACAGTTGTAATTGCTTATTTACTGGAAAAAGCACTTTTTTTCAGGTTATTGAAATGCAAGATTTTAATTCACGCAAAACCTTTTAAGTAGCTTTTATAATTTTATATTTTAGCCTCTGCAACCTCTTCTCCTTTTTGCTGCAGACCAAACGTCTAGATTTCTCTGGGCTTCTCTGCTCATTACGCATCATGCAGGCCTCCATCCTCCCTATTTTTCGCAGTGATGTGGTACAGTCCCAGCTTTTCGCTATGGTGCCGCTTCACCTGGATGCTGCTAGAACATCCCTCCGTGAGTGAGGAAGGGGTGTAAGCACGAGTAAAACTGCGTTGCGTTGTCATTACTGCACAGTAGTCAGAGGTTGTTTGATCTGAGCAGACAAGAAGCGCACTATCAGTCCGCGGTCCTTCCCCACAGTCGCTGCAGACGCTGCAGAAGAACAATATCAAGAAAGGAGACACCAGATCTCCATTGACTGGTTGACAGCAGCACGAACTACTGCAGGACGACAGACAGCCATCATGACACAGGGCAAGGTATGAGCCTGCTTTAATGGGGTCATTTAGTCCATCTTTCGGTCTTCATCTGCTGTTCATTAGGCTTCCACAATAAAAGTTCTGTGTTTTCAATTTCTATGTGCGGCATAGATAATTATGTAACAGTTTGAGCCTGTACGCCATCCCTTTAGTCTAATTATTGTCAAATCTAAGCTGGCACAGCAGGCTCTTTAGCTGTGCGTATCAATGTCTGCATTAACGCCTGTGGAATAGCGTCCTAGCATTTCTAGCCACACTTAAATAACTTCACATTCAATTCAATTCAATTCAATTGTTAATAGTTATCTTACATTGACTGTAAACAAGCTAAATATAACCAGTTACAGCACAGGGAGGATGTAAGTAGGAGCCATTATAACTGATAATGTAATTTATAGACTCATTAGTTATGGGAGAATCTGGAGCTTTTTTAGCCAGGTTTGGCCTGGTCCATGCTCCAGAGAGGCACAAACTGGGCTAGTTGTAGCCTAACTACTGTACTAAGAGTTAAGATATTGCTGTAATGAGTGAGTGTTTTTGTCCTCAATTATCTATTCTCTTTTACTAAGCTAAAAGATAACTTTTCTTATCTTTTTTTGGCTTTCAGCTGTCACTTGCAAACAAGACCACAAATGGCTCCTCCAGTAGACAAGACTTAGTGTCACCAACTCTACCCAGCTATGAGGAAGCCACTGCAGGTATTATAACATCTTATGCATCTATTATCTCATTATCTTTAACATTAAAGATAATGTGTGCTTGGCATTACAAGCACACATTAACTGAAACCTCCAAATTTTAACCACTAAAAAAATCCTAAATGGATGTGTTCTCTAGGCACCAGTGCTCCTTGTTACAATGACATTGAGATGCTCACAGAGTTCACATGGGATGATTGCAACATCAGGAGGATCTTCATCCGTAAGGTATCTGAAGCTTTATACTTACTTCTTCTTCAGTTTTCGGCTGATCACATTCATCAAAATATTGGATCTGTTGTGAATGCTGCACACCATTGAATTTACCTCAAATGAGCGTTGAGGTGTGAGTAGGACATATGTGCACAATTATGTAATTATTTCGCTTTAACTTGGTTTATTTTAGGTGTACTCCATCTTGATGATCCAGCTCTTGGTTACTCTCAGTATTGTGGCTGTTTTCACATTTTGGTGAGACCATTTTTTTTTCAAATTTCTCTCATGTTTAATGATGCTGAACAAATAGTTTGATGTAATTCACTGAGTAGTGTGCTTACCTAAGACTGTCTCACCAATAGTGACCCTGTGAAGGACTACATTCACACCACACCAGGGTGGTACTGGGCCTCTTAGTAAGTAACAGGTTTAGCCAGACTCAAATTATTAGTAAACAATCACATTTTGGTTTATATATCTAACAATATATCTAATAACATTTCTGTTGTTTAACAGCG
>OMLM01004980.1:2189-25347 GCA_900302695.1 Helostoma temminkii
GGGGGGGGGGGACGACGACATACGTGCCAGTCAAATAGATTGATTTCCATGTTCACAGGGGGGTCAGCTTTCATATCAAAGACGCTGAGACGTGATTTTGATTATGACTGCTCTACTGCCACCCTACTGAGATGATGTTTTTGGTTGCTGTCTCAGACATTTGAAATTGCTTACACAACAAAATGAACTGACAGACAGGCAGACATTCAAGAGAGCAGACAAATGGGTAAAACCAGTCTCTTAATTAGTTACCGTTTTACCTTTCAACTATAACCCTATAACTATAACAACTGCTTGCATGGTATTTAGAGTTTACAGAAGTTCTCATGTCACTGTACAGCAATTGTAGTGTGTACATGGGAATTATGAAAGAACAGTGTTACTCTTATTTTCCTCCTTTGTATTGCAGCAGAGACCTCTTTCAATGCTACTGTGAAGACATCCAATTAAAATCACAAAATATGGCCTTTGAGCTGGAGGTTACTGCTCCCAGTGGTTTTGAGCTTGCAATAATTTCATGGACAAATGTCTGTCGATGAAAATAAATATACTTCATTGTGTTAGGCAATTTCAGTGGCTTTATGTTTGTGATTCGATATTATGGTGTCCCTAATTACAACTCAGTATTTTTTTGCCTTAGTATGGCTGTATAGTTCAGCATACCAACATTATGTTTTTATAAAACTACCAGTTCATAGTTAAAAGAGGGAAGCTGTCAGTTTGTGGTGCAACAGAGATGAGTCGTTGGCTTTTTATAATATAGATGAAACATTTTAATACTGTCCAAGTCTTTGAATAGTTTTGTTTCCAAATCCATTATATAGATGTTCAGTATTATACATTTACATTACATATACATTTTCCAATTTTGCACAAACTCGGCATTCCCTCAGTCAGCCTCGTTGAGGTTGTTACATGGAATGGTTTTCTAACCGAAGAAGTACCCAGATGTCTGGAGTACTTGTTGGCTGTTTCCAGTCCAACCGTAGACGCCAGGTTATCTAATGCAGCCATCGGATGAGTAAATCATAACAATGTTCCTGACTGCACTATAAAGAAAATGGCAACAACAACAGCATATCCAATCCTTGTCCTAGAGGGCCACTGTTCTGCTTGTTTTCCAACTATCCCTGCCCTTACAGGTTCTGATTGGGTAAACTCACCTGAACTAGGTAATGAGCAGCAATGAATGTACATATTGCAAAAAAATGAAGTCATAAATACACACATCTAAATAATGAAAACCGAAATTTCAAATAATAAATGTATGCTAGCAGTAAAATTAATCTAACAGTATAAAAATCAAGGACATTGTTTTTCAGTGTTCTGTTTCATTATTTGGTGTGCTTAATCATTAATATATGTGTCATTTCTTTATTTGATATGTTGTTTAGTTGTTTGATGTACTGTTTTGTTGTTTGTTGTGTAGCTTTGTTATTTGATTTACTGTTTTGTTATTTGATGTATGCCGTAGCTTGGGTAGCCTAGCACTCATAGCAGCACTGGCAAAGGAGGCCACCAAGTCCAGGCTGGTACAATAACTGGATATTTCCTGTTGCTTCGTTGTGACAGGATTATTGAAAGAATTGGCGAAATAATATGCTTAGGGAAATTGTTGAACCTGGCATGATTTGGCACCTTGAGACAGGAACTAGTCTTACTCAGGATGCTGCCACCAGCAGGAAGCCAACAGGTCTTCCTGCTGGACCTAAACTATGCATCCCTATGGATTTCTTGCTTTCTATCTCCAGATGGAGTCCTTGTGACAGAAATTGCTTAAATTTTTAATGTGTCACAATCAATTGCTATTCTCTTCTTTAGTTCTTATTTGTGTTGATAAAAGACATACAAAGTGCATTTTTCATTGCATGGTGTCGGCTGTCTAAGCAAGTAATGACACAGTTTAACTCTTGACAAGGCATACCTCTGAACTGAAAATCATTCCAAGTGACTACCTTCGCAATCTGATGAAAGAATACCATGAGTGTGCCAATCTGTTATCAAAGCTTAATGTAGCTACTTTGGACAATTTAAAATATGAAACACACTGCTGTTGTCGGTTGGCTACATAATTCCATATATGCCCGTTTCATAGTTTGGATGTCGTCAGTACTACGTAGTAGTATGTACAATGCTGAAAAAATAAATAAAAAATCACCAAAGGAGAAGCTGTATTTACACTTTTACACTGGTAGTGTAAGTGCACTTAATTACCTGAAATTTAATCAGATCAATGGTGATGAAGCCATTGTAAGATATTGTTCCTTTGGAACAGTGAGATTTTTGTCATTGTAAATCAAAAATCTCAGTCATTATGGTTATAGTTTAATATAATGTGTGATCCAACATTTAAACTGACCAACATTTGGTCTAGGAATGCTTTACACCTTGTATGAATTAGTTCAGCTTTGCCTCCATGCCTGTAATTACTGCCCCCATCTAAATGGGCTTAGCAGGCTAGTGTGAAGGGAGTCTCAGTGGGTCCCAGCGTGGGTCCTTTCAGTCTTGTATATTCCAGCCCTGCCATCTCAAAAAAATGTATTACCGCCTTGCAGCTCTGGTAAATGTCATGCCATTCTCTCCTGTGTAGGAGGAATTGCAGCCTTGGTGGTGGTCAGAGAACCCCAGCCCTTAAACCAACAGGAGGGCAGGCATTTTGAGAAATGGGAATAGATGTTCAAACAATACATCTTGATCTTTTTTATTCTTTACCTTTAAAATAGAAGAGAGATATCAGAATTATATGGAATATATGTTACAGAATTACAGGATTCTGTAATCCTGTAATTAGTACAGGATACAAGTAATAATACTATTACATTACCATTGAATGTGACATTTCACACAGGTTTTACTAGATGTTAACTTTGATAAGCCTTTTTTTCAGTACTGTACATTCAGCCCAGTTTCCTGAGAAGTAAACACCCCCTGTGTTATGTGCCATCTCCAGAACCACATTTTTTTTCTAAATATCTAGACATAACCATAAACTGATATTGCATTGCAATAAACAAATACACATAGTGAAATGAAAAAAAAACCTTGCTGAACATTATAAAATATTTTCCTATGATGCATATAAAAATGTAGTTAATAATTTGTATTTATTTTTAAACCTAGTGTATTGTACCAAATGTAAACCAACCCTGGTTAAAAAGACAACCCCACATCTGTTACTAGAAAAAAAACATTTTCAAGAAACAAAACCGTTTCAGTCGTGTTAGGAAAGATTTCCTGGGATAGTACTGGTTCAAGGAGAAGCCTTTTTCCCTTGTAAAAGTGAAACATAAAACCTTTCATCACAATGTAAACCCTGCATTTGTTTGTGTATCTTGTCTCATCAGTTGCATATTCACACTCTCCTGTCAGAGTCTTACAAGTGGTCTTATTTTTTATTTGAGCTTCTAATCATCTTTGATACTGGGAATTTTTGACAGCTTGTCAGAATGTTTGGTCCCCAGTATGTTTCAAAAGTAAAGATGTCAGGAGCTGCTTTCAACTCATATTCACTCGTCGGGAATTAATTTTCCACAAGCATGTTGCACAAGCCTTTAGAAGCTCCTGTAGGTTACACCTTGCCAACTAAACACTTATTGGTGTAACGAAATCCCACCGAAACACTATACAAATGCTTTGGTTTAGCAATGGCTAGTTCTTGAATACAATATGACCCACGCTTTTCAACTGTAATTTCCAAAAGAAAATGTTTGATATTTTATTTAAAGCTGCTTTCACCCATGTACTTGACTCTGGACTTTACTCGGGTATGCTGCATGTGTGAACTCGAAAATCTGAGTCAACCTGCACGGACATTACAGACTTTTTCCTGCTACAAAGTACAAAGTCTGTGTAATGTCCATCTTAGTCTGGGTTTGAACACAGCAGGTAATTCTCTGGGTGTTCACAGCCAAGAGTGGGCGGAGGTGAGAGGGTTCCTTGTTAGTAGATCTGCGTAGCACAACACCATTAAATATAGGAAATGTTTATTGTGCTTTCTGCTGTTGTATCGTGCTTCTCGCCTTCATGAAACTGAGGTTATGCAATTTTATGCATTGTTTATAATCATGTGATTAGCTCTGCTTCAATGCTCTAAACAAAACAGCTGATTTCTGCTGTGTACTTTTTGTGTCACGTCGTGCCTCATTCACGCTCTACACAGATCCTCCCTCACCAAAATCAAACTGACTATTCCCACTGATGTGAGAACGCATTTCAAACGGAATACGTCCAGGTGGGTGCTGCATGTGTGAAAGTGCAACTCTGAGTAAAATCTGGACCTGATTGCTCAGCTATAGTCCTTAGTGAATAAGTAAGAGCAGCTTATAAGAGCCACATAATGTTTGCAATTGCAGTAGTATGCAAACGTAATTGGTAGAAGAAATGGTTGGAACATCAAATCAGACAAAGACTCATTAAACTTTATCAGTTCATTGTAAAGCTTCACAAATAATCAATCCCTGTGTCTGATTGCATATTAACAGATCACTTTTTACATTAGTGTATATTGCCTGTCCAAGATAATTTCTCTATCTCAGCTAATTTGACTGTCACTGAACATTGTGCAGAGAACTTGAGTTTTGCTCATTATCAAAGGTGCACCACCAAAGAGGTGTTTATAGTGGCTGAGCTCTGTGGATGATATATGTGTTTATGTCATGCCACACTGAGCTTGAGGAATGACTGTAGTGAATGTAATTGTGGTTTATATAAAGACAAAAAAGATTGCCCGAGGTAATTTAATATTTTTGACTGCCTCATAATCTCCCAGCTTTTTAAATAGACATGTTGCAAAACTCAACTGGCATAAAGAAATACACGTTTATAAACACTCTCTTTTCATCATTGTGAGATATCAGTATTGGTCAAACATAATTAAAAATAAAGCTCAAAGTTTATTTAAAATCTGTAGTTGCAGGTGTGTTCCACCTAGACAAATTAATCAGTGAGATCAAATGAATTATCGTCATATGGTGCAGCAATTAGGCAAGCAAGGAGGTTTTCCCATGTGCCAAAGGATTCAGAATGTGTATTTTTACTCAAAAGTGAGCATTCATCATATCACAGCTTGGTTTCTTGATCAGCGTAAAGTGCCCCTTAGGTGATTCTTCTTTAAAGACATTAATCATGAATGCTTATTACATGTGACCTGCTGATTCCAAGTTTGCCCATTTTTCTCGGGAAGGAAGGCTCCCAGTGTCTGTGGTCAAATACTTATGCCTGATCCCTCTGAACCCCAGCAACAACTTTCAGAATCTGCTCCTCCTCACCCAAAAACCTATGAAATACAAATAAAGAGAGAGAAATGACTATGTAGCTTTTAAGAATACTTAACATGTTAACAGTGCAGAGAACATTTTCCTCCTTACCTGCTACTTTTGCATAGAAATTGAACTTTTTCTTTTCAAAGTGATTACATAATGTGACAGGTATTCGTGTCAGAGGCGAGACAGCTACTTCAACTTTTTTATTTAATTTCTCTATTGCTGTTTTTGTAACTACCACATTCAACTTATGTTTATTCAAAGTAAATCAGTGCTGTCCTTGTCTGCAATTAAAACCAGGGACTCTTTCCAGTAAATGTCATTAACTCACTGTGGGTGTCTATGTATTTATTTAGGTAACCAAAAAATTCCAATGAAGTTACTAACCTAACTAAATTGGGGGCCAAGATGGCTGTTTTATGTGATTATGCAATGCGTACTAGAAGGAAAACACACATGTTTCTGGCATTACGGACAATCAACAGCATAAAGCATACATGCACTAAAGGCTTGCTTGTGCAAAGAACAGAGTAATAGGAGCACAAAAATCACTGTCAACAAGGCTGAGGAGCATTAAGTACAGAGACAAGTAGAAAATGAATGATTTGCTATAGGGTCTTAATTGAATTCCTTGAATTCAGAATTTGATACCAAATGACTTAAGTTCCCTATGCAAGTTGCCCCAAGTGTCTTGAGCAGAAAAGGAAAAGGCCTTATTACTCATCTCTGTTCACACTCTGTTTACAGTACTTAGTTTAGTTTTAAAATACACTTACATTAGAGGAGCTGCACAGCTTACTGTGGAAGTTACTACTATGCGTTTCTTAATTAGTGAACTAGTTTAACATTACATTTCTAACAAAGTATTATTATTAGGAATTTATTCCCATAACTTTATTGGCTTAAAACTTGTTACATATAGGAAACAGTGAGGTTTAGTTAGGTCTTCAGTTTTATCCAACATCCAGAATTGAAACCAAGGTTGTAATTTAACATCAGTTGACACCACGCAGACAAGTAACCCATACAATTGTATACCAGGAACCTCCTGTTTTTTGTTTTTTTTTATACTGAAGGACACTAAATCATCAACTGATCACAGTGCAAAAACAATCCAATGACAACAGAAACTGTGACCTCAAGAGTAATCAGAGTTAAATCAGAAGCTCTTCGACACAGCATACACTGAACTGCGAGGCTATTTTACTTGATTGTGTTATACAGCATTTCTTACATTCACTTACTTCTCTCACCCCTGTAATTCTATTATTTTATGTGATTAATGGGCTGTTAAAAGTTCTCTTATTGCCCTGTGGCCTTTGGAATGACCCCAGGCCTTAGGACTTAGCTACAGGCAAAGACCGTGTCTGTTTCAGAGGCTTATATACATGAAGGGTGAAACAAAGGTTATGGAAGCTCAACAGTATTTTACAGGGGGAACCCCTCCCTTGCTATAATTAGATAGATTACCTGTTAGCCATGCCCTTGTGTGCAGAAATGGTTTTAAACTGCTCTATCCTCCAGGCAAATGGAAGGGAAAGTCAAAAAGAATTACACGCTGTTTGGGCAACAGTGAATGCGCTATTAATGGCCACAACCAAAGAAAAAAAACTGTCTCATGCAGAGTAGTGATTAATTTTTTACTGGTTTGGAGTACAAAAGGTTTGCTTAAAAATTTAAAAGCCTCGTGGCTGACAGTGGTAGTCAGATGTCGAGACAGTTCAATCACTCCTCACAGTTGTTTGTGTGCTGTACTTCCACAAGGGATTCACAAACAGTTGTGATCTACATTTACTATAATAGTATATACAGTAGTATACTATAATAGATACAGCTTTTAATGTGTAAATTGTATTTTTTTTTTGTTACAGATTTGAAATATAAGTTTAGACTTTTAAATTCTAGTTTACACTAAGGATTTTTTAAACTTTTCTGTGTTTTGTTGTTGTTGTTATTTCTTGTTATTGTTGTTGTTTCTACCTTGTGTGGTAGAAACTGGGTCATGAAGTTTCAAAATGACACTCTCACATTAAAATTTCCAATAAAAATTGTAAATTGCATTGAAAATCGGTTCTAAATTATTTCACTTTTCTGCTTTATACACCAATTCAGTGTTGTCATTTCCAAGTCCAAAAACCCATTCTTAAGCTTTTGCTGCCAGTGATGTTAAAGGCTTCACATTACTGTGATTAGATGGTGTTTTATGTGTTAAGGTATAGATTATCTTATTTAAACCACTGACAAAAATAAATCTCTTTGTTGGAGCACAAGTATGGCTTGGCACATGTGTGTTTATCTTCTTTGTTTATGTGTCAGGTTGAGAGTTATTCCTAAGCTTTTTAAGTAGTAGCTGTCACTGGAACCATCTCAGTTGTTTTGCATGTTTTAGCCTACTGTATAAATTGAGAATTACACGTATGATGCGTTGCTGTTGATCATTCACACTGAAATATTTTCCACTGTGTTTTTTGACTTGTTATGATGTTTAGTGCAGGTTTGAAAACAGACATTGTTAGTGGTATTTGAGAATTGTGACAGATTAAATTGTTACACTGACAAAATGTTAGACTTAATATACAGGATATTTTGGCACTCTCCTTACGTATGTTGAAGATTTATTTGAAGCTTTTGCATATTGACAACATTCAGAAACTTTACTGTAACAGGATTTTTATTGTTTTTGATTTTTTGTAAGGATTTTAGCAATATGTCCTATAATAAAACTGATGCCTTTAGGCATTGGGAAATTGAATTATTATGATACTTTCTTTTCTTAAAATATGCGTTTTAGACTATGTTTTACCTGTGCTAGGGTAATTAATTGCTTCCTACTTTTCCAATATAATCACTTATGCTAAATTTAAACCTAACTAAGTCTGTATGATGTTTCCCCTGTGGACAGCAGCACCATCTGTGTCGTTTTTCTCTTTTTACTGATGGTACCAATGCTTCAGTTTCACAGTGTTTCTAAACTTGGTCCATGCTGGATGTAATTGCCTGGCTTATCTATTGTCTATTTTCATTTCACGGATTCTGCTCTCTGTCAGAGTTGAGCACTTACTTACATTAGATCAGATGTTTTCCTGTCTGTTTTCCAGACTGTGGAACCTGGTAGCCAAATGGATTTGTGCCCATCGAGCAGAATTCTGTATAAGCATGTCACTGGGTATCAGCATTTAGCATACATTTATTTGCAAATATTCCAGACTTCATGATGACTTAAAACACCAATGTTAATGGCCTAAGGTGAGTGCACTAATTCCTGACAAAACTTGAATAGAAATATATACTGTTTTCTCATTGGTTCACCTGATACAGACCGTGTCACACACTTTCAGCCTGCAATTACTGCCAAATGAGCCTCTGTTAAATGTTGACTTGAAGATGTCTATGCTTATACTATAGTCATACATTCTATATATAATTGTTGTGACATTTTCTTCTGTTATATCCTGAGTTAATTTTAAGGAAATTTAACACTTTCATAGGAACTTGCATATAAGTCTATTTACATGTTCCCTTCATATAATTGAGTTTTAATCTATAATGCTGCTGGCTTGCTGCAGTAGGAGGAAATCAACCCTTCCCAATTAGACTTACCATAGATAAGGTTTAGATATCTAAATTAGCAAACAGTGATTTCTGTCATCTTACATTCATCATGCACTGACACGAGGCCCTGCTTGGGGTGCTTTGATTGAATTTTATTTTTGTAAATGGTAGGAGGGGTTTTGGAAAATAAAAGTTTGAGTGAAATCCTGATGCAATACTTCATCTTGCAGAAGCCAGATAAATCTTAAAGAAAAAAAAACAAAAAAAAAACAACACATGCATCACTGCATAGTGTGCTACTCAAATGGCAGCTGCACGCCTCCACACTAAGTCTATCAGTATGCAAAGCACTGGACAAGAGGCGCTAGAATCACAAGTCTTACGGGACTCCTCATAGAAGGGTTGTGGACATGCAAGCACCTATTTCACATTTTAACTAAACCATTTCTTTTCTTAGAGCATGGAGAAAAGGGGAATTGCGTAAAGAGATGTCAGATCCAAAGAAAGGCATCAAGATATGCAATGTCACCGCCAGGCTATCTGGAGACTCTTTCTTTTTAATCAAAGGCCCCCTCATAATGTCCACAAGCCTCTGCCTCTTCATTTGCAGTGGTCTGTGCAGAGAGTTGCAAAACTGCTGGCATACTGAAAGCTCTCGCTCTCTCCCTGCTGCGATTCTCTGTAGATCATCTTTGATTGACCCAATTAGGCAGGTCCACCGGGTGATGCTTGCTGCTTATTAGTGTTTCACGTTGGCTTAATCATTGGATGCAGTACGTGAATGAGGTGCAGAGCAACTCGGCAGAGGGCTGACACAGGCCTCCTTTCAAGTGCAAATGAAACCAAAGGATGGTTATCCGTGATAACTCCAACAACTGCCTATCAAAACCAGTTTTAACACAATTTAGTAGGTCACTGGTTCGAGGAATGTGTAGGAAACTCTTAAGTACAGTAGGCCTATTGTTTTGACATTTATTATATTTTATTCCTAAGCAAGAAAGAAGGCCAATCTCATTTGCTCCCTAGTGACAGCTCTAACTGAGCCAGTGTACATTTCTGCACATTATTGAAAAGTGAGAGCATTTGTGACATTCTTTCAAGACATAATGAAGCAACATTGTATGAGCTGTAGAAAAGTGGGATGTGAAAGAAATGAGCAGCAGAGCATTGCGCTACAGATGCAGGTGAACTCCCTTGTGTGACGGATGGAGGGGAAAAGGTAATTTGTGAAGAGACCTACCTGCCAAGATGATGAAGAGTTCTCCTTTGTTGATTTTTCCAAATGTGTCTCTCCCAGTCAGGAGTCATAAGAGAGCAGAGCTCACAGTGACACCTTGACTGGCAGTCAGGGAGAGGTAGTCCATTCAAGTTTTGTGTGTGTTTAAAATAAAGAATATCATTATGTTTTGATAGGAATTGTCTCTCATTTGCAGGGGTAATTCCTCTTCTCTGTGTGACATTGTTGCCTTTGGGCTTACTGTATGACAGTGGTTGTAAATAGATTAAATTTTCCTTAAGGAATGCAGCAGGCATTCAGTAACATAGACAATAGTTTCTTATTTAGAAAAGAAGGTGCAGGGTGTTTGTGCTGCTTGCTGTTTGAAAGATTAAGAGTCATTGATGTGTGGAATGTAAACCAGAGCTTCTGAGTATTGCGATAATCATACAGTAATATAAACAATTATCAACAAACTCTGGAGAATAAAGTTGTGTTTTTGTTTTATACTTGTTATGAATTACATTAGTACCCACATGCAAATCCAGCTCTACATACATCAGCTTGTACAAGTCAATTTAGTGATGCATTCAGTGATAAAATTCAGTTTTGATCATGTGAAATGTATCAATTCTGCTTTTGTTATCATCCGTTTGTTTTGGTACAGAAGAATATGAATCGAAGATAGTTTGGAGCTATGTCAAAAATTCAAATGCATTTTGGCTCCTGCATGTTTGCCTGATGAATTCTGAAAAGAGTCATCATTACCATGGCACAAAGGAAAAGAACAAAAAAAACAAAAACTTTGATAGTCTTTGTTTAGAAAATGCTGTGATGCCCACTGAAGTTTCAGTAGCACCTCTCTGCCAAGCTCTTTTCAGTACTGGTGCCATCTATAAATCAGATGGATCTGTCATATTCTTCGTTGTATGATATTAAGGAAAGGAAGATGGCTAAATGCTGGTAGCAAGATTGCTGTGCAAATGACAGTTTTATAATTACTTGAAGTGTGATGAAGGTGTGAGCTAATAAATGTGAATAGTATATTCAGGCGTTTGCATATCTGTTAGACCTCTTGTATTGCATGTGTAATTTCTAAGGCTGAACTGTTGTTGTTTAATTTAGGATTGAGTTGAGGTGAAATTGACAAATTGAAAATTTCAGTGGCACTTGTGTTACCTATGTTGATAGGTGCAGAAGTACTTAAATATTTCACACATTGAGATGTGTAGACAGGTGTTGTTTTAACAAACAGCATGTGCCTAAGCACAGCCCTTAAGTGAGATGCAGTCAGGAACACATCAGGATCCCCATCTGTCATAAAGAGATGGGGGCTGCTCAGAGGAACTCGCACAGGTAGACTCAGTAAAATCAATAATAGCACTGTCTGTGCATGTGTAA
The DNA here is from genome assembly GCA_900302695.1 of Helostoma temminkii. NCBI lineage: Eukaryota > Metazoa > Chordata > Actinopteri > Anabantiformes > Helostomatidae > Helostoma > Helostoma temminkii. The sequence goes on from OMLM01004980.1 coordinate 13,620, forward strand.
TGTGCTGTCAGATGTCATGAAGGTGCAACATCTTCATTTGTTCCCAATCAAATTCAATTAGAAGTTGAAGTCATGACACACCTCCTTTAAACAACCTTTTCAGAGCTATGGTGAAGTTGGAACTGCCTTCACAAAGACCGAACAATACTTCATGGCTGTATTTATTTATTTATTTACATTGGTGTGTTGCACTGTATTTCTAAAAGAGTTAGCGGAAACTAATTTCATTCACTTCAGTGATGAATGATAGGTTTAAGTATTGAAAGCTCTGTACAGTACCTTCAGCTATGGGGTTGTGAACCTGATAAATGCATTATAAGTTTGTTGGGTGTACAATCTTCAGCGTTCTGTCCTTTATATCCTTAAATAATACTAGATTTCACAAGGATTATTTTGAACAGGGTGATTGTTGGCATGGTCAGGGGTTTATTATCAGAATACTATTCATTCCTTAACAGTGTCCCATTCAACTACGAGAATGTAGTATTTATGTTCTCATTATTAAATACACCTACCTTGACATATAGGAAATACACTAACATATGCAAGTTTATGAGTAAGTCATTTACAGGACTACATAATAAATGAATTAAATTAATTTGGGTAGCATATTTCAGAAACAATCATGTAAGCAGTTTATTTATTTGATTAGGTTTTATTTTTCTTTTGATATGATTTGAATTGTTCAGCCTACCAGTTCCTTTTACTACACAGCTCTCAATATACTTGTTGTAAACACATATGTGGCACTGCTGATGGGGCTGAAATATGTTTCTGCAGCATCAGGGTAGAAACAGTTTAAAAAAAAAAAACTTTCACAAACTTAGTCAAACTGTCAAACAGAAACAGTATGTATGTTGCAGTATATGACAGATTTTTGTATTACTACTAACTGTTTGCGCCACTCCTGTGTTTTTTGTCGTTAACTTGAAATATAACCATGTGTTAAGAAAAAAGTTGCTCTATTTGTTACCCATAGTGCTGTCTGTCAGAGGAGTGACGCCCTCCTCACAGTTGTCACAAACGCTCTGTCTCGTGTCTCCCCTTGGACTGCATTAGTGTCAGCATGCGCTCTGCTCTCCTCATTGTGTGTAATCATTGCTTTGTCTCTGGTGCCCTGACACACACCTCACTGCATGCAACTTCCGCAGTCCCACCGGTCCCTCACTACCAAATCTCTTGCCGTCCCCTGCGCCACTGAGCTGCACTTGCCTCACACCTAAAGGGATTGCTGTCACGTTGAAAAGGCCAAGCTTGCTATGCCTGACAACTTGTGTATTTGTACACCACAATGCAAATGTTTCCCCACTGATATTGTTTTGTCACTTAATGGTGACCCCCACTAGTGCGCCATTAAAAGCTAGGCATTCCACAGTCTCACAGAAACAAGGCACTTCTGCAAACTTGTCCCCATAGGACATTTTCAATACTTGTCCTTCTTGTTATCTGTGTGCTATTGTATGCTGTACAAACCCATTTTCTGCTTTATTCGTCCCCTGCTGCATGATGTTGCTGGGAACCCGTGGGGGGGTTGACAAGAGCCCTTCATCACTTTCTCACTGAAAACTTGCTGCCTTTGTCCACGGTCTTATTTCTGTGTTAAGATGACACCTGGGAATAATCCCAAGGGTTTTGACATAAATGGAATTCGAATTAACTAGATTAAATGCTATAATCATAACAGGCAATAACTATTAGAACTTTGGTATGTTTTGATCATGTCTCTTTAGCTTTTTTAGATATTAGAAAAAATAAACCCAGCAAAAGTTGAACTGCTTGTTTATCGCACAAATTATTGTGAAATTACAAACTTAATATAAATGATATAACCCCAAATTATATTAATAGTGCATTTGAAATAACTTTCTCTGAACATGAACAGTAATAAATCATGTGTTTTGTTTTCCACTGCTGTGTGCAGTGTGAGCCATATGGCACCATATTCTTTTGCTGCCACGTAAGGGATTGGCCTGTCTCCATGGCACATATAGTTTATCCTGTTACCTGTCACCACCTCAGCTTTGAGAGACTTGGCGTCAGCAATCACTGTCATAAGTCACATGGTTATGAATAAATTCTAGTGGCAACACCTTGAGTGTTTCACAAAACCCTTTTGAGATTCATTTTAAAGCTTTTCTTGTAATATTTTTTAAAAATTATTATTGCGATTTAACTCTACTTTGACAAATAATATGTTTATATGGTTGGCTCATCCAACCATCTAAAGTAATAGCTGTCATTACAGTTTCTAAAGCATACCATTGTAGAGATTTGTCCAACACACATTTTGTGTGTGCTAATACCAAGTTATTAGTGTACAGACTTGCTTATGCATGCATGGGAAAGATTCAGTAGGTCAGAACAATTAAATAAATGTTCATACACATGCTCTAACAGCAGTGAAAAGCTTTGTCTCCATTTTAAACAAAAGTTGAGGTTGTGTCTGAGAAAAGTATTCTGTTTGTTGAAAGCTTGCTGCTTTCAAGGACGTGTCATACATAACACATAAATACCTGGGGGATATATTTTTCCCCTTAGTGGTATGATTTTTTTTTTACAGGATATAGAATGAAGTACATCCTTCCTCCTCCTTCCCCTTTTAATTAATTGTGTCTATGATGCTTGCATACTTATGTAGATGCAGTTTCTAAATAGGTAGAGGAGAGCTGAGGAGCCATATGGTGTTGTTTGACATGAAGAAATTAGGCCACCAATGCTGTCTGTTCATTGTCATCAACCTGGCCACCTGCTTTGCTTCAGCAGTGGCTGAGCTAGCGTAGGCTCCCACCCTCCCACTGCTGTCTCCCCTGTCCAACTTGTTACATCTTTATTAACAAGCTTTAACAAAACAACCAAAACTATTCAGTGGTAACTCAAATTTTGATATAAATTAGCTGCAAATGCCAGTGGAGGTTGTTTGGCTCTACTCCAGCAAGTTTGGTAGTATAATCAAATATTAAAAGTACACAGATATGTTTGTTTGTGGCTTGAACGTGATGATACAGATGGTTAGATTGGCCTCTGCCATATCCTTTTAGGTTGTGTCCTTGACGTAGAGATTGTGGATAGTAGTGCCAAAACCCACACGCTGAGTAGCCTTTCTTTAAAACAATATCCAACCAATATTTTTTCAGCTCTGCTTAGTGCCGATAGTTAGTGTAATAATGACATTTTTTTTTTTCTTTTTAAGCTCCTCTGAGACAAATATACACGAATGACTCTACGGTCCATTCTCACTCTTAGGATAAGTGCTTGTTCTTTGTCATTTTATCATTACCTTGAATTAACTGAGTTGCGATGTGCCTGTGAAAAACATATGGTGAAACTAAAGTTCAGACTAACAGTCAGCAGACAGTTACTTAGGTCACATTACAAGCTGCCCGTTTCCACTCAGAGTAGACACATTTAAAGCAGACCTCAATGCCAAGAGAACAACCTCTGGGGACAGAATACACACTCTTCCTGGGGCACTTAATTTTTTTTGTGTCTCAATTAATTTTTCATCATTGTGCTCTGGACTCAGTGAGGCTCCATGGTTTCACTGATCTGCAGTGAAGCGAACTGTCATATCCATTTGGCAGCAACTCACAGCCTACACCCAGCTGCTATGTTTGTGGCTTTAGTACGATGATACAGATAGTTATTTAGATTGTCCTCTGTCGTATCAGCTTAGTCTACGTCCTTGACTTTTGGATGCTGGGAGAAAGTGCCAAAGCCCACACAACACCAGGAAGCTTTGGTTTTAAAACTCTTTCCAAATAATTCTTAACTCTTTCCAAATAATTCTTAACTCTTTGCTGCCAAATCTGAATTCCATTGCTGTTTGCTTAATGAGTTTTGCTTTGAATGTTAATCAAAAACCACAAAATGGAAATATTTAGCAGCTTTCTGCATCTGTACTGTCTGATTTTTCTGATATTAATTCAGTCACTACATTGTATTTAATGTCTGAGCGTACATAATCTCAATTGCAGAACACAAATATGGCGAAATGCAGCATAGAGTTATGTCCTATTTAAAAAAAACAAAACAAAACAAACAAACAAAAAAAACGGGGAATGTTTAATTTCAATTATCTGTAAGCTCAAAAGAGCCTCGTCGAAAAACTTTGTTCTAGACAGAAGATATGTATTGGTGCATGTCTCGGCCATTGGGAAGAGAGCAGTAAAAGGTCTCTTCCTTTGACTTGGCCTCATCAGCCATCAACAAGTCTTCAAGGCCTTTGCTTGAACCTTGAATGTGCTGGATTGTGGCCTCGTTCTGGTTTTGCAGGGAGGTTTTTACTCACTGCAGCCCCACAGAGCCTGAGGAAGGATTAAAGATTGATGAGAGCTCTCAGAATCAGTTTATTGCTCCAGAGATCTTTGCATGTGTTATGAGTGGGAAGATTGTGCTGCTGTTTTGCCTCATAGAAGTTCATGAGGCTGGCACACCACTGAGGTGTTTGACAGTCGAGGTTAGGTATTTTTTATTATTTTTTTCCCCACAGCAGATAGCTTTTGGATTGCCGGCGAGCTGCAGGTAGCATAGTACAGTATATTCCAATCCGAAATTTGTTGAAATGCTTGTACTATCAGGAAGAGAAGCTTTCATATCTCCGGACTTGATAAGTTGATAAGTGCTACGCTCACTCACTCACTATTGCACATAATACCTGGACCTTCTTGAATAAATTCTCACCTTGCCTTTTTGTTGGGCTACAGCTGTTTGAAAAGTATGTGATCTATATCAGTCCAGCTGGAGAAACATAATACTTTTCACTAAAGCTAGTTTTGGAGATAACACAATGCACACAGATGTTTCCATTCACCGGTTTGGATTATTTCACCTTTTTTTTAATAATTTCATTTTTTTCTTTGTTTTTCAATTTCAATATTCAGATATGTTTTTTTGGGACAGCCCTAGTATGGAATCGAAAATAGTTGTACACATTCGCGTTTGCCAGATTTCAAAATATTCTGTAAAACTTTCTTCTACATTTGATTGCAAACTTGATTATTGGACACCACTGAAGTGCATTTATTAACATTGATATTCCTATTGGCCAATAATGCAAATAAAATTTGACATTCCTTTTAAACTACAGTCACTATGGACCAAGCTAAAACAATCTTTATTTATTAAAAAAACAAACAACAAAAAAATCCTCAATACTCCAAAATTGCATTTTATACTATTTTCTATGCCATTTTTTGAAAGTGAATTTGTTCCTATTATCTAAAACCTTTTTTGTGATTTTTGGCCACGCTACATATTAACACAAAATATTCCCTATCTTGTACTTCAATTTAAATAAGTCTACAAAAGCTCATATCTGTCAAGTATTACAGGGTGCATCTGAAGCAGACCTGAGAAAATGATGGAAATCTCTGTTGGGACAAATAACAGATTGTATTACAGCACATTAATTTTTTGGTGTTGAGTTTAATTTTTCATCCATGTGCTATAGACGCAGCATGGCTCCGTGGTCTCACTGATGAACAGTGGAACAAACTGTCATCTTCATTTGGCAACAACTCACACTACACCCAGCTGCATCCTATGGCATGAAGTATAAGGGGGCCCGCTAACAACACAGGGCTTTATTACCTGGGAAATTAATGAGCTGAGAGACTAAGATGTAATGGCTGAACCATCTGCAAGGAATCATCCTAGAAAGGACCTATCCCCTTTCCGATCTGTATCTGTCTATTCAGCCATAATGCTTCAGGAGCATAAATCAGTGAGTTAATTCATACGGTTAAGGTGAAGACACCTCAGTTAGCAAACACAACCGTATGATTGATTACCTGCAATTAAACGTTAGTGAGAGTTATGTTTTGAGGTTCGATTTGAGGCTGTTCATGGTTTTCTCTGGTAATTTATAAATGTGATTACTGACTGAAGAATATAAGATGCATACTGTATAGCAGCACAGATGTTTATTGATTTAATTTTTTACCCTATTGTTCATTAAACTTTCTGATCTTTTTTTGACATCACTCTGCAGTGTGAGTTTCTAGGGGAGAAATTGTTGATGTCATTACTGGTGCAGGCCTGGTTTCTATGGAATGGTAGCGCTGGGCCATAGATGATTGGCTGACAAAGCATTGGGGAGAGCCAATGGAATTACTAGGCTTTATGTGTGCAGTGCACGCACACCAATAGTGAGTGAAGAAGCACCCCCTGTTGCACGTTTGTAGAATTTACTCTCTTGGCTCCATCTTCAGCCCTGCTGGATCTCACTAGTCTACAGCTTTTAGAGATTATGACCTACAGTAACGGACCACAATGCAATAAGGTCTCAACAGTATTCTACTCTAACGGCAGATTTACTCCATAAGCCCTGAGGATCCTGTAGCTGGATTTGGTTCCACTGCTACTGTATGTTCATGATCTTTTCTGTGAAGTAGGCATTGTGAGCTCAGAGTCAGGGAAAAGGGACTTGATGAAAATCACACAGTTTTACCATGACTGGAAAAAGTCTTTGGCCTTTCACAGTGAGATTTGATAGGATTATGCTGTTGATCGCACTATGAGAATGAAGCCTGACACCAAACCTTTTCCAACTCTATTAATTGCCCCAAGAGTCGATAATGTATTTGCGCAGTTGGAACCTAATTATTCTGACTTTGGAATTATTTAGACCTTCCCTAGATTAAATATTGTTATTAATTTGATAAATTCCATTATTGCATATTAACTATTCAAAGATGGGAATAGATCATTTGCTAACTTGTTAGAAGAATAAATTAAATGGTTTGGCCAGATTTTTTGGTCAAGTTTTAATCATTCTCACCAACATCTCAGAATATCGTAGGACAAAAATATCTTCAGCTCCTGTAGAATTTGCAAAAAAAAAATGCTTTCACAACCCACACATTTCTTCCCAGCTGCTAACCATATTTTTAGTGATATCATGTTGTAAATTCTGTTTGTCACATGTCTTGTGGATACGTCCTCAACTTCATCATTGTCTTTTTAATAGAGCTGTTATCCACACTGCTGTTCAGCCTTATACACTGTACACATCCCTTCAGCTGAACCAGGAGGTTCCTCATATGAAAAGCTCTGACCTTTCTTTTGTGGTGCAATCAAATGGGGCTGCCTTGGTCCTTGGCTCTGAATAATTAATTCCTCCCCTCAGTAGGAGTGTTTGCTAAACAGTGGGGTCCTCAGCAGTTCACTTTTTCTGCACCACTGCCACTGCACCCTAGGGGAGAGACGAGTGTACGCTTTAGTCAGACTTAAGATGTGCCTTTCAGAGAAAAGAGAGACAGTCAGGAGATATTGGAAAGCCTCTCTTTATTTTTTTTTCTCCAGAGAGGACAGACAACTGCATACAAAGGTAGTGAGCAAACTTTGCATAATTCCTTGCTCCTCTTTAGACTTTTTACACCATTGAGGCTGTTTGTAGTTGTTTAAAATTGGACTCATTACACACTTTTTCTCAAAGATTAAGCTCATTATTATAAAGCGTGTGTGTGTGTGTGTGCGCGCCCGCGCCGCGATGCAGTCTATTCCTGTGCCACAGACACACCCATGACAAAAAGGTTAATTCTACTAAAGAATACCAGTAAAATGGTTAACCCTGGAGTGGATTGGTTTGCAGCACAGCCCAAACCTGAGCCATGGGTTACTCCTGCCATCCTGCAAACCAATCCCCTGCGAGGGGCTTCTAATGGAACGCCCCCTACTGCATTTGCCTCGTAACAGTGTCAGCTCTACCTCCAGTATACACTTTCGTCATCCATAAAGGAATAATATATTGTAGGGAGATGCTCCTGAACTGTCCTCCACTGGCAATGTTGTGACAGCCACTTTGATATCACTCTGAGAGGCTGAGGCTCCAAGAAAAATTATCAGTGAGATGGGGAAAGCGAAAGAGAGGAGGAGAGAGCAGTGCATGTTGGTGTGGTGCAACGCATGTGTTGATGGTGGTAAAAATAATTCGTACTATTAGATAGCGATATGTATTATTTAGTGCCCATGGCCTATGAGTTTGGGCAAAGTGAAGAAAAAGTGTGACAACGCTTATAACATTAGTTGTTTGTAATTCAGTTAATTATAAGCATTCAATAGAGGTTCCCTTCAAAGAAGCTTATTTAATAATATGTTTTCTGTATCCTGCTAGCTCAATGTATAAAAGGCAGTACAGGATTCATTAGAGAATACTCTATAACTAACAAACCTCAAACTGCTCAACTTTATTTAAAGAATCATGCAAGCTAAACCCTGTGATGAAGCATTAGCAGTGATGCTTAGAACTGGTCTGCGTAAAAGCTACTGGATCTGTCACAGAGTAAATAATAACCAAACAAACGTTTCACCAGCAAATCAGACAAGCAAATGTATTTCTATTGAACAATAGTATTAAACAAATGCATTTGTTCATCAGAGCATGGTGAAATGATGATGCAAGTTTTGTTTATTTTTACATTAAAAGCAGATCGTTTTTTTTCTCAAAGTAGCCAATTTCTGCAAATTAAAGTACTTTTTTTTGACGGTGTATTTTAAGTAATGTTGACATACTGTTGCTTCTAATATTAATTAAATGTATGCACACATTGCAAGCCATCATGTTTGAACTGCATTAAAAGGAAGAAATTTGGCATACAGTGTATGCAAAAATGTATTTATGTAGTTCAGTGTGAAAGTCCATTCAGAACTTGAAAAAATTAAATTGCTACAAACTGGGTATCGAGTGTTGTCAAACTATATGTTTATGGTTGGTTGAAAAATGTAAATGTACATACATGTACATTTTTCAAATGCATAGTACAATTTAAATATAAGGCCAGACTAAACCACATTCTCTTGCAGTGTTTGATTTACTTAGTTTTAACCTTTGAACCCTATATATTATCTAGAGTTAACATTCATAGCACACCTAAAAACAGATTGAACAATAAAATGCATTAGGCAACTTACCTTTTTAAAAAATTCTAGGGGGAGCATCTACTTGGGACATCTGCATATATAAAAATGCAGCGTAATGAAGACATATTATCCCATAGAAACATTATTATGCATGTAGGGAGGGGATTGTTTTTTTATAGGGAGATCAGAGATGGTGTCCTCAGAGTTGCTTTTAGTCCTGATCTCATCTGTTTGGCATGAAGGGGGAGCTGTGGCTCCTCCTGTCAAGGTTACTGCTCCGGGCTTCACTGTGAGCCTCGCACATTTTCTCACACTTTTCTGGCTGCGCTGTGCCACATTGATTTAAATGTATCTGTTGAGGGGAAAATAATCAATGCAAATTCCCTGGCAGTGCAGCCAACAAATAAGACATGTCTGATTCATCAAGCGGACATTGCTATAAAGACCACTCTTTCTCCTTTGTCCCATTTCTCCCTGTCTCTTTCTTTTTCCCTCCTTCTCTTTCTTTCTTCTCTCTCACCTCTGGGCCGCATCACCCTTTTTTACTCTGTTCACCTTTCTCTGTCTAAAAACACTTAGCCCGAATTAGTAGAAAGAGCTTTGTGTTTGTGTGAAATACATTTCTGGAATTAAGGTAGAAGAATTAAGGAAGAAGTAAGGTAGGTACAAATATAATTATTAGATATTTTGAGCCATATTATATTATTTAATATATATTTTTTAACCTTATTTGCTATTACTTAAGTGCTATTTATGTACATTAAATTTTTGTTGAGTGTTTTTTATTAACCATTCTGTGAACCTGTCTGTTGTTATTATAGAGAATAATTAGTTGATAAAAAAATCATCATGGTTTTAATATAAAATACATTTGTTAAATTTAGTCTTTTATGGATGAAGGAAAGAAAATTTGAAACATGTCCCCAGCTCTTAACCACATTACACTGAAAGTAAGTCAACATGTTGAGCAGGAAGGAAGTCTCACCTGACACCTAACCTTAACATTTTGTTTTGCTCCAGCGTGAACTTGGTCAAACGGCCTGGCTCCTAACAAGGGCAGAGTGTAGCCTGTGTATGTAAATTCACTACATGTGTGTGAGAAATAAAGGCAGGGGCTATTTGGAAATTCCTGTGTGATGAAAGGAAAAGAATATCCCCCAAAAATGATTAATGTGGTGTTCAGGTACACAGAAGATTGAGTGATCCTGTCATGACGCCATATGGTACCAATTTATTCCGGCAAGCATAAGGCAAACTCTGTGGAGGAACTCTCACAACTGCATCTCCAACACTGTCTGAGAAAAAGGGTATATTGCAGAGGTCCGTGATTTTACACATACTTTTAATAGCCACTCCCATTATTATTTTTTAATTATTTTATTATCTGCATGTTCCACGATTCAGTTTCCTGGGAAAATACTTCTGCCACTATGATGCAGGTTAGTTCTGCAAAAGGGTGCATATTTGTAATGAGGATCATCTTGTGTTTCCCTGAACCTACTTTTTATCAAATATCTGTGAAGCCAGATAAAAGTTGACTCGTAGCTGAGAAAAAAAATTTGTTTTTAGTAATTCCTTAAATCAGTTCTAGTAGATGCTGAGTAGTGGAAGCATTTTCAATAATACAGCTTATCATTTTGACAGTAACTCCAGAAGTTCCATTCAGGATATACAGTCACTTTTTTAAAAATATATCCAGATATAAGACAGAAATGTAGTTTGGATCTGACAAGCCTGTCGAATCAGGCTGAGGGCTGTAATTTGACATGGGTTGTTCATCCTCTAGCACTTAAATAGGGTATTTTCCCAGAAATAGACACTCTAAAATACTGAAGACTTGCTGACCTAAAAGCATTAGCACATGAAATATTTTATGTTCAGATATGCAATAGAAGCATGTTTACTTTTGTTGCTGTTTTTGTATGATAAAAATGATTAAAATTATTCAGTAATGGTGTGATTTAGTTTTTCTTGATAGAAATAATCTATCTTGCGAGATGTGGCTATTGCAAGGTGATATAGTCTTCCACTAGTCTCGGAAGTGCTTGACATTTGTGACATTTCTGAGATGCACAGAGTGCGGTGTGCAATCATGTGACTTCGATATCTCCTTCTAATGCTGCTTAAACATGACTTTCAACTCTCTTATCTCGCTCTCTTATCTCGAGTCATAAGCGGAAATGAGTTTTTTTGAAAATGCAGATGGCCATTGGCAGAGGGAAAGCAGACTAGGGAGCTGGACTCCTAACACTTTTCTTTTTCACTACCTTGTTATTTGTCGCCTCACCCCTGCAGGGCATGCTGACAGGAACTGATAAACCTCTTTATGGGCTGAACTGAATTGGCTCCTATTATCCAAGGTGTGGAGCTGCTCAGTGGTGGAAATAAAAGACTTTATCCACTGCCCATCTGCCCACCAGTCACACTCTGCCCAGTTTTTCGGGATTCCATGAAGCTGTGTCCCATTTGTGCTTGTAATCGTTGTATATAGCTAGGTCTGAAAAAAAGCAACGTAAATGTCTTTTGAGAGAAATATATTTTGCTAAATGCCTTATTTAAATACTGGCCTAACAGCCACAACTTTTGCCATGAAAAATAAATAGCAGTCATAAAGATATTTTAATATATGGATTGTACAGTATGGGTGTATTTCTGCGTGCGACTGATCTGAGAAAAGGGTTTGCTTGTGAAGGAAAATAATATTATATTAATTATCCAATGATCGCTGCTTCTATATTGTGTTAAAGTGTTATAAAGTGTGTACTGTACCCATAAATCAGATATGTTTACACAGGTCGGTTGGTGACTTCCCTTATTTTAGCGCAATTCTATGTAAGTTATAAGAGTTCACTAATGGTAACAATACTTA
>OMLM01004980.1:35037-45495 GCA_900302695.1 Helostoma temminkii
GTGTGTGTATATATACACACGTGTGTATATATATATATGTGTGTATGTATGTGTGTGTATATATATTTATATATATATATATATATATATATATATATACATGAGCTGGGGAGAGAGATGAAATTGGAACTGGATGGTGATTTATATTGCATAAGTTGAATAGTTATAGTTAGCTTGCATATGGATGTTTGATCAACCTTTGGGCTGTACAATTTGGTGAAAACGTCATATTGCAATTGTAGACAATATTGCAACAAACAAACAATTTTTTTTTTGCTGGGGTACCAGTAAAATACACATTAATATTACACATAAATGTAATTGCAAGAGTGACTCTATACATTAGAATTTACATTTTAATAATGTATTTAGCAAAATTGCAACATTTTTACTCCTAAATAAAATAATCAAGCAAACACATTAATACAGCATTACCACTTCAGTAGTACACTTAGGAGTAATGGTAGTGATGCAGTAAGTAGTCAGAAATACGACTTAATGTTTTTATTTACACTTACAGTTAGTTAAGGGAAATTATCTTAGTTAATTACTAAAAATTACTAAAGACTAAAAGCATGATATATGAAATGTATTGTTTTTCCCAATATTTGAATCATACTTTAACCTTAACCAAATTATTTATATATTTTAAACACCAACCCACACAACCCCGCTTCCAAAATGTTGTGTGAGTTATGCATTTTGCTCCACCTTCCACCTTGACCACCTCTCCACAATTTCTCTGTGTTATAGAAATGTTAACTTCTTGACCTAAAAATAAAGTTGTGAGTGAAGAGTAATTACATTTTTTATAAAGTATTTGGCAAAAGCACTAAGTAATAAAAAATGTAATCTCTGGGAGTCAGGTTTGCAGAACTAATAATTTTCACAAAACCTAAATAAACATGGAAATGAAGTTGATTTATAATAGATGCCATTAATGTGTGCCACCCGTGTGCTTTGGCCCCTTTTTTCTTTTTGTTATCACTAAGTACAATTGCTTTGGTGAGTTATAAACTTTGATGTATGGGGTAATCACAGTACAGTGAGGTACTGTATTGTCCAGCTCGTAACAGTGTCTGGCATCTGGAGGAGTTTGACACACAAAGACACAGCTGGTTGATTTATTGAAAACCAACATAATGTATTTAAGCATTGATGTTCATTTTTATTAATACTCTGGGGATTCCAAGTACTTCCAAACTCCCCAAAGCACAAATTAGGCCACACAGTGGATCCTATATGTTCTTTATATTTACTGAAACCTATATTTTCTTTATATATATCAGTAGATTATATGTTGTTCAGTGGTATTTTTGCTCAGTGAGCGTATGGTCTGTGTGTGTGTGTGTTTAGGGATTTCATATAATTTCTTTCTGTTGGATGACACACATTCTGAGCAGTGGAGGAGGGGACAGATGACACGTCATAATCTGGTATATGCTTTTATTTTCAAATCACCAGAATATGTAATTATGTTGCACATCGTAATGTGCTGTGAAGCTGTTAACATTCAGGTTTAAGGATTTCTTTTGATAGCCTTACTGTGAAGCTGATGGGTTTAAGTTTGTAAAGCCTGTACAGAGAAAAAGTTACCACTGTGTCTGCAGGTACAGACAACAGTAATGAGTTTTAAGTAGCACTACCTTGCTCATCCTAAAGCTGCAAATTTACCTTTGGAGGATGACACAGCTCTAAGAAGTAGAAAAAAAACAAAAAAGCTTTTTCCAAAGCTGTACAATTCAGAATAGATTAAAAAGAAACAATATTTCATTTAAAATGCTTTTGGATGTAACGCTTATTTAAAAGTATTTTAAATCCTTTTTATTAGCATAAAATTGGAGGGTGCCAAATTTTAGATCAATCAGAATTATAAATCATTATAATTATTAGTTGTGGCCACTTACGTTATAGCTACAAAATCCTAGAGTTATAACATTCAGTATTTGATCACTGTCCACGTTACTGATTTCATTTGACAGTTTCACCAAAATACATGTTCCTTCACCTATGACCCATGACCCATGACCAAATATTCCATCAGACGTCATTAAAATATGTAAAACATTTTTTGAGATACAGTAAATCAGATTGTAGATAAGAGTCCTGCCCATGTATAGTTTTTCACCACTGTGTTTGGTGAAGCCAGTTATTCAGAGTTTTGTTGGCCCTTCTTAAAAGAAAAAAGTCAACATCATTTTAAACATAGAAATTAACACATTAGCTACAACTTTCTGAGTGTGTGCTATGCTGCATACTGCTGATGATTGTTGTAAAACTTCAGAAATATCAAATATCAGATGTAGAAACCAGGTATGCTGAATGATTGACATCTGCTGAATACTTCAATAATCAAAGTCTGCTGTGAGATGCCTGTTTTATGTGATTCCATGCACTCCATCAGATTACTGCATGTGGAATGTGGCTTTGCCTTGGACCAGGACTTTAATTAGAATATACCTTTTTGAAGTCAGACTGGTCATTAAATAGCTACCAGAATGAGAACATTTTTCACGTTGTGCAGAGAATTATGTAGACTGTTTTCAAAGCTTAAGTAGATATGTATCAAATAGTCACACATAAATGTGATTTTATGTCTTGATTGAGATTTTTGCGAGGCCTGTTTTCAAATTTTCATGCTACTGTGAAATTACTCAATTTTAATTTGCTTTAGGCAGAAGCTTGTGGACAAATGAAGGGAATATGACTGCAGATCCTGAAATTTGTGCAAAACCATAACACAGCCATGATATAGGTGGCACAGTGTTTCATATATATCATATAAATAACTTAATAATGCCTCTGTCCCTAAAAAAGTGATCTAAAAATGTGCAGAAAATTAGCACTAAACACAAAAGCTCTATATTTTTGGAACTTGCAGCTTCTTTAATGATATTTAGCTTTACATTTAAGTAATACTGAGATAAACAAATGTTTATTATAAAAGAACACAAAAACATCTGTTCACATAATTTGAAATCCATGTGATTAAACCATTTAAATGTACTAATTTATTTTATTGTCATGGGTTTATTCAAAGAAAACATTATGATATTTTAACAGTGACATTATTGGCTTTGCCACTAAATCTCGATAGCTTTGAGAGTGTCCCAAAAAAGTGAGGAAAGCCCCCTTTGACCATGTGGCTCAGGGTCTTCAGCTGTGGTCTCTTTAATTACACCAGGAACAATGGGTCAGTTGTCTCAATACAGTTCTGAGAGAGACATCTTTACAAAACAGAGAAGCATGAAGAAAGCAGCTGTCAGCAAGGATTTCTGTCTCTATCTCCCCTTTTTCTTGCACTTTTCTTTTCATCTGCTTGGCTTCAATGTGGCTCAGCACTGGAGCAAGCAACCGTGTTTGAAAATATATTTGAGTGAGGAAAGACATCCACATATTTATCCCACTTCTCACTGGTGAATGAAACCACTTAGTATTTAGAATATAGAATAGTTTCCGTCTTTGCATGTGTGCTGTAACAGACAATCACCAAACCCCATGACGTTTCTGAAGAAAGGTAGAAATGTCGACCAAATTGTTGCTGTAGGATTGTGTTTACTAGAACTATTCACGCTTATTATAAAGAGAGATGGCTTGTTTTAAGATTCATCTGGGATTCACCATAAGTACCAGAAGAAAATGGAAAAAAAAATATGTTTCTTGTTGTTTGTTAAAGTGATACTGTCCTTGATGAAGCTGCGATTTAATTGAGATTTGGTGCATTAAAGCATAGCATGATACTTTATATATAAAACAATTTTTGGCAAAATAAAATATTTTTAATTAGCTTTTTTCGATAGTGCTGTTCTGAGCAAGCCCGAGAATCAAAATAAAGTTGATCCATCGGCTTCACTACATGTGATCAATATCAGTTTCAATTATTATAAATCATCATTATGAAATACATGAAAAGAAATATAAAGTACGAGAAAAATGAAGAAGCACTCCATTTACAGAACGCAACCCTGCACAAATACAGCGGAAGGTGTAGGCTAGTTTATACTCACATGGTTGCATGTTATGTTGCAGAGTCAAATTGAACAGAACAAAGTAGTGTTTAACTGTCTCCCCTGCGGTGCTAAAATAATGACCCGTCTTTGTGTGTGTTGTGATCCTTTCTGTCTCTTCCTCTCATTTTTTTTCTTCCCCTCTTTCTCTCTTTTGCTGTTTTTTAAAAACTTTTTCAGCCATTTGAGATATGAAGCTCAGCAGGAGGAGAAACGCTGTATCTAGTGAAACAAGACCATGAATTATTAAAAACAGCGTTATTAATGAAGTTCCAGACATTATGTTAATGAACAATTTCAAGTCTAATTTGTCAGCTCGACTTCTGTTGTCTGTTCCATCACTCTTTTATGCACATTAAGGGGCTATCACGGTAACCTCTGTAATGACAGCATGACTTGCTGTGAGAAAGGTGGGATTGTATGATAACAAAGGGCTGATAAGACAATGTATGAAAACCACTCTATTGCTCTCTAATGCAGAAACAGTCCAGATTTTTATATATCCGTGTTGAGTTGTGTGTCCAGTGACATGCGTTTTGCCTGTTGGATACTGAGCCAGTTGCACCAAATGTAGCAGCAATTTCTTGCACATACTTATTTCATTTATTTATGTATACTAGCTCAATGCTCATAAATGAAGTATCAAATAATTGACAGATTTTATATAAAGAAATCAATTATCATGCTATTAATAAATTCGGTTAAAAACAACTACATTGTGATTCTGTCAGGATGGATGAATATTTAATGACTATGCACTTAAAACAAAAAAAAAACAACATGACCAAATCCACTCTTGGTGAGTCTATGAGTATCAGTTATGTCTTATCTTTATGACAACATGGTGCGACTAAGACTGAAGATCCCAAAGAGTCATTAATGTCCTCTTTTTCATTTTGACACTGACTTCTAGATATCTGCCTTCACTTAATATTATATTACAGCATCAACAACCCCCATTTGTCTTTTTTTCTGGCCTCTAATCTCCTGTGAAAGTTAATCATGTTACATGTTCTTTGGGTCACTTCAGCTCCTTACAGCATTCAGCACTGTCTTTGTGCTACACCATAATATTACTAAGTTTTGATCACTGAATGGTTCATTATACATTGTATCCCACGCCACAAGTTGTGTCTTAGAAAGAGAAGTCACCCATTCTCCCTCAGTGCCGGTTAGCCGTGCTGTGATTAATGTCTTCATGGTCTGGTCAAAGTGTCGATATCTTAAACAGCTGGGCCCATCTGTCATCTTTTTCCTGTGACACCACTGAACGTAACTCAGGTCCTATCAGGGAGGCCATCCATCAAAGTGGTAAACAGAGACGTCTCACATTAGCAGCCCTGAACACTTCTCATCATATACCATAACAGACAAGCAATCATCTGGTGTTATGTAGTGCCACAGGCTAATGTGAAATATTAACGAAAATATACAGCACACCAGCTGCCGATCGGATGGGGCATCTGTGTTTAGCGAAATGGGTGGGTAACAGTTTAATATTGTGGATACGGGAGATTCGCTCTACAAATTTGTACCAAAGCTGTAACGCTGGATCAGGGACAAGCCAATACACAACTAACGATTTTTGAGCAATCTCTTTCTCTTTACCCTTTCTTTTCGTAACCATGCTTTGTGTTTAGATCAAAAGCAGTCTTTTCACTCTGGATAGCTTATACCTGCATATTGATTTGTGTTGTAAACTCTGCATTGTAAAGTCCAGGATGCAAAGAAGAGAAGACAATTTCACTTGTACTTAAACTAAATGTACTGTGAAATGACTGATATCTACAACCACCCTTGAACTTAGAATCGCATAATGCATTTGGATGCATTTATTACATTTGTCTATCATTTGTTTCCTCTTGGGGGCAGTAGAATCAGGGAGAGTCTGGGTTTCGCTTCATCTGCTGTATTGAAGATGGATTCGCCAACATTGCTGCTCAGATAAATGCTGAAGGGTTGAGGGCATGGGCAGCTTACTAGGGATCAACCTTATTGTACTCTCTACCAGCCCATTCACCTTACTTCTCCTCTGTGCATTTTCTTGTAGGCCTACAGCATGCAACAGTAACTCCAGGCAGAGGTTTTGCTGACTATAGTGGTAGGAATATATGCACGTTGGAAAGACATGGAGCTTCCCTTAGTGCTACTGTCAAATAATGGAGATAAATGTGGGAAAAATGTTGTTTCAATGTTCATTTTTGAAGCTTTTCCTTACACTCAGCTCTTTTTAAAACCAAAGAATGTATTTTTATTTCTATATTTTTTGTGTGCTACCAGCAAGGATACACTTTTATATTCACAACTGAAACATAGATAATGGTCTCAGCAGCAGTGGGGATTCTTGAGGATAAACTTGTTAAAGTTAGAGATAAAAACGCAGCTATTACAGATAAAACATTAGTTTCTTGACTCTTGTGGCTGACCGTTGTGGTCCATTATTTGGATTCAGCCAACAGCAAACCACATGGACTTTGCAAAAGAAAAAACCTATTAGATAAAGGAGGCCAAATTAAGCACAGGTCCCCTGAAATTGAAGCAAGATAGTGTTTCCTTGATTCTTTGAAACCTAAGCACAATTTGGCACACGTTTTCAAAGAGAACAGCTAATTACATCAGCACCTCTGCATAAAAACTCAGTCAGTTATGAAGACATAATAGGAAACAGGATTCCTCTGCAACGCTTCATGTAATGCACAACTTTTTTTTTTCTTGCTCAGTGGATTTTTATTTATTTCCATCTGCTGTGGTCAAAGCAGACATACCCATTGTAACAGTAGGAAACATATCACATGCATCGAGGAAAGAAGCAAAGGAGGCAAATAATCAGAGCAGTTAAATGGAAATAGTTTCATTTCCTTTGGTGTAAACAAATACCCCATGTAGTCTCCGTACCAGAGCTGCGGGTAATCGGCTGCTATAACTCAACAGAACACTTTGCCTCAAGCTAAACATAATACTTCCTGGACTTAACTAAATCCATTTTTCAACTCTTTACAAATGTCTGAAAGTTAAACCTGTGAAAAACATGTAACACACAAATGCTTATTTTAAGAATAGCAAAAAATTTAAGTGATTTCTGAGCTTCATACTGACTTTAGTACACTGAAAATAAATATATAAAAAAATGGAAATAACTTCCTATAATGAACTCCTGTTATATTTGAAGTTGAATCTACTCAGTCAATGATGCATTTGACTTGTACATATAGTATCTGTAGTTCAGTCAATATGCCATTGCTGTGTCATTTCCTTCAGTATGGATTATTGTCTCACTTCTTAGGCTTTTCTTTTCATACATCGTGTAGCCTGGCTGCTGACTTGAGCAAACTCAGATGAATAGATGCTGCTTACATCTACGAGTTCATGCAGAATTGTATAGATTTACTGAAACAAGATGTCCAGTAATTTAAAAAAAAAAGTGTCATGTGTCCAAAATGTGAGATTGGAAACTTGATGTTGCACACATGACATTTATTTATTAATTTATTTATTTTTAGTGTGTGTGATATGTGAGTCCCAGTGCACTTGTCTTCATTCTTTTGTAATTAGCACCTTGCATCTCTGAGGCGGGTTATAGTCGATTGCTAAGCAAAAGATGAAGCCTGCACCAGTGTAATAGCATGAATGCTTCTTTTCACCCCATCACAGGAAGACACGGGAGGTCTTTTTCAGTTCTGCAGGTGGTACAAATGCTGTTGCCACACCTTCTGGAACAGCATGTCTGTATCCAAAGCCAGATACTCTTAACACCTCATACTGGTGATGCTGTTTGTACAACCTAGCAGAAACACTTTGCCCATTTGTTTCACTCAAGTTGTAATGGTGCTTGACTAGCTCCTTGTGCCTGTACGTTTCAGTCCGTATCTCGACAGCGGAGCAGCACACAGGTCTGTCTAAGGTACTGCTGTGAGGCATTGGTAGATAAAGCACGCTCCAGGTAAAAACATGCATGGCCACTCACCATTAGATCACTCCCCATGCTGTCCCTGAGATGGCGCTCTTAATTAGAAGGTCCTTGGATGTTGCTGTCGAAACTCAGGTTTTACTACCCATATTACCACTTTATACGATAAAGTTCCTTGCGAGCAATGGTAAAACATTGCAGGGGTGTACAGTATATTATGAACATACGCTGTAATTGACATTATTTTGGAGTTGCTTTATGGCTTCATGTTGAACTTCTGCTTTCTCCTGAGCATCATACTGCGTCGCCTTTGGCAATTAGCCTGTTACTCACCTGTATTTCCTCTCCAGACAATGGCCTGTTCTTCTCATGCAGAAGATGAGGTGCAGTATCAAAGCCAAATGAGATGGCTGCCAATTAGAGAGGGCTGCCAGGTGCATTTCAGTACAAACCCACACCAGTAACTGCACCCTGTAGTCTCTCGACTCAGACTACAGGTTATAACGGGTAGACGTGGAAGAATCTTATGAAAGTATTTCATTTACCAGAATAATGATAAATCTATTTTCACTACTTAGCTCAGTGGGGGGTGTAGGGGGGTGCGACTTTGTTATAATGTCTTACTGAATGCTCTAAGCAGGAAGTTAAATTGACTTGCCGCTGGTACAGTTTGTGTAACCTCTTTTTTCCCTTTAATGCTGAAAGTTAACTGGAAAAATCAAATAATCTATTTGCCTGTGTTCTGGATGGACTCCACTTTAAATGGTTGGAAGCAGTGTGAGACCACACAGTTATTTGGACAGCCCCCACACTCCCCGGGGGATACAATAGACTTTTATATAGTTTCTGCAAGTGGTGTGCCAAAAAAGCCTCAGACAAATTCAATCATGTTTCACCAAATGTCTTTTCTGTCAGTGCTTTAAATAACTATAGATTTGGAAAGATATATTCTTGGTATGTGTGTTGTTGACAAATTTAAACCTCCGGTTCAGTGTCAGATATGAAATTAATTAGAGATCATTTGTGGAGAGAAAAACCAAATGGTGCCCAAAAGAAAAGAAATTATTATACAGATAGGCTTAATGGCAAAATTAGATGCAGGACATTAGCATTTTAAGCATTAATGATGAACCAGGGACTTCCTCCCCTTACCCAAAACAGGTTAGGTCATGACAGGCTTTCCTATGTTCTTGTGAGTGTTTCCTGAATCTGCAAATGCACAGTAGCGCACTAAAGTGGTCTTTGAATCAAAATTTTTAGTTATTATTCAAATTAAATCAAGTCAGGGCAGATGGGAAGAGCAGTCAGAAGAAGCTTTCTGCTATAAATCTTGAAGCTCTACCTCTGTGATTGCTCAGGCCACCGTGGAATAAAGATTAGAAGAAAATCACTAATCACAGCGGATGTCATTAGCATATTACCAATAACGGGATGGAAACGAGGAATTGCCTTATAATGCTGGTTAAAGTACGAATCAATGCCATGTATGGATGCACACAGCTGCTTGACAAACAGATATATTCACTTCCAAACATGGGTAAAGGAAGTGTCTAATAATGATGTTTTTTTCAATGTTTTTGTCTGAGTCACTCGGTGAAGCACTTGATGCTAATATCACATTCCCCCTCTCTCTTTTGATCAGCTTTTGCAGCTGGGCTGCCCTGCCTCACTTGGATGCATCAACAAAGCTTGAAGTGGCCACTCTAATCTGGTTAAGTATTGCCTGGTTGGGGAGAAATTAGCCGAATTCTTTTAACTTTTCAAACAAACATAATACAGTCAAACTTGCTGGATGAGAATCAATTACATGAACTGAAAATAGGTTTTGGGGGATAGCATTTAATTTCTGGAAATCATCTAATACATCTATTCAATGGCATAAGCCTGTAGTGTCACATCGAAGCCATATTTCAGTCCAGTGAAATGAATGAAGCAGAGGAGTATCTGATGAAACACTGCCGGAATGCGTTTCACAAATCTTTTTCACCCAGTGGTGATATTGCTATTATCAGCATTAATTCAAAAACAGTTATTCCCTGCCTAAATCCATAAGATATTGTAAGGAATAATAAGACAATTTCTGGGTAATTGCATAGTTTCTCGGTATGATTGGTTAAATTGGTAACCGCATACTATTCTCCTTCATATTTCTGTCTATCAAATAAAATAACCTCTAATATTTAACATATTTTAGTGTGTTTTACTAAAATGTAATTTATTTTGAGGCTACCATTATAAAATGTTTTGTGTAGTAATGTGAAAGGATTCATACTATTTCAAATACTATATATGGCTCATTATGCCATCTCAAATATTGGATATAATTGTGCAGCTAGAAATCAGTTTCCCATTAGAATTCTCATTACATAAATCACCTTTTCACTCAAAAGTCATATATGTTTACATATCAGAAACTAAGATTATCTATCCATGTACCTGTCAAATTACAGGTAAATAGATGGAGTGGGTAGATCATTACAGAGACTTCAAGAAATCTGTACCTTATTTATTTCATATATTATTTCACTATGAACAGCTTCTCTT
>OMLM01004980.1:45515-112765 GCA_900302695.1 Helostoma temminkii
TCTTTTATTATCAACGTGCTTAACAGATGGTTTGGGGTTAAAAAAAAAAAAAGAATCTGATCACAATACAAACATTTTTTGTTGTATTGAACATTTTCTCCCATTGGATCTTTTGGGCAGATTGTCTCCATTTTTCAATGTGTCTAAACCCTTTGTTTGAGAGAGTTCTGTTAAATCTGTCTTGCTGCTAATAAACTGCCATTATTCCCTCCAACAAGGCTGTGCTCATTAATAATGCTTCTGTCAGATGCTCATTCTCTTCTATGAAAATAGAAAATATCATTAATTACAGTTTCTGTCAACCTCTGACAGCTCAAGCAATTGTTCTGGTCCCTGAGTTCTGTTTCATTGTGTCCGTACCTAGTGACCACCTATTCTTTACTGTCTCAATGGGGATGTCCAGCATGTGAGTCACAAAGGCCCTGGGAGATCTCACCACACATTGCAAAGCTTCTGTCCCAGCAACACATTAGTCATCCAGGGAGAGATTGAGTTTGGTGGCAAACTCCAAATGTAGATCTATCTCACTTTCTCAAGCAAAGATTAGGGAGTGCACCAGTCAAGATTGAGTCGGACTACTTTTCATTGTGGATTTGTTGCATTTTTTTTACCTAGGAAAATATCCTTCTTGGTGAAACGGAGGGATTTTCTTATTCAATTCATCAAAGGGGGGAAAGAAAGAAAAAAAGACTAGATTTAATATCGCAGGTGCCGAATGTAGAGTAGTGCATTCCTTTATGAATACACAAGGATCCTATTGCATGTGAAATGCTTACAAATGAAAAAATGCGAATAAAAGGAAACAGTTGCAGGACACAAGCCTAACTCTTTCAATATATCCAAGCAGCATGTTAACTGAGTGATTTGGATTGGATTGTTTAGTTTCACATTATGTAAACTACAGAAAAGCCCACAGTAACACACCAACTGTTCCCCAGAGTGTTGCCATGTCACACAAATGTGTGGATTTCTTGGTGAGCTGCTTTTATTCATTCTAGTAGACATAATACTGCAGCTATTATACATTAGTCATAAAGTGAAAGTATGCTTGAGTCTATTAAGTGCTACCAATTGGCCCTCAAGTTGTGCCAGTATATGGTAAGATGTATCAGCCTTCCTTCACACAGAGCTCATTTAAGTTTCTTTATATATGTTTTTTGATTGGCAACAAGGGGCAAAATAAGCACAAACACAACTGTTCCTGCTCTACAAATTGATGCGTTTTGCGAAATGGTTTTTGGGAATGCATTTGTTTGTTTCAGCAAATTTATGTCCGTTTTTATGAAATTTCTTTGAACTAGTGCTACCAGTAACAGTAAAATCATACTTTGCATGACATTCAAAGCAAATATATTCAATTACATTTGCTCATACTGAAGGAAAATATAAAACATTTTCACTCAACATCTGGGTTGTCGCTGTAACACTCCCGCTTCGCAGCTAGATAAATGAACTTTTCTTTGTGGCATTTGCATGTTCTCCCCGTTACCTCTGAGTGCTGTGGTTTGTTCCCAAAGTCCAAAGACGTGCAGGTTAGGTTAACTGGTGAATCTAAATTGCTCATAGGTGTGAGTATGAGTATGAAGGGTTGTCTGTCTCTGTCAGCCCTGAGATAGACTCACAACCTGTCCAGCGTGTACCTCACCTTGTGCCCAATGAGGGCTGGGATTGGCTTTAGCCCCAAACAACCATTAAAAGGATAAGTGGTACAGAAAATGGATAGATGGCTGCAATCAACATCTGATATCACGGAATAGAAACCTGAACAAATTGTGCAGCCTGTATATGCTCAAAAATCAATCATTAAAATCCCATGCAAATTAAATTGACATTCATCATGCACTATCTGCATTATTTGCAGGCTACGCAACATTCTTCTAAAGCTACGTAGAATGTATTTTATATGCAGTAACACTTAAGGGGTTTCTACAGCACATACATTATAAATGTTATCCAGATACACATAAAACTCATATAGGTGGTACCAGTGATGTTATACATATCAATGTATTTAATATTCTGTTTTTAGATCTATCGCCTTGAAAATTTGCAGAATGTGTTAGATTATGTTTAAGGCAGTATGATTTTAATATTTTTTTAGAGTTGAAATTGTATTGGATATACTTTTATATGATTTTATATGAAAGTAACACGATACATTAAATGACAGTTAATAAATAAACAACACTGGGAGTAAGTCAGAAATCAGTCACTCAAGAAAAAAAAAGCTGGTCTTCAAAGGCTTTTCAGTGAAAGATCTAAATGTGGTGCTCATTATTCATTTGCAGTCCAGGAGAAGGAATTAATTTTGTATTCTGTGCATGTGATAAACCGTATTAATGGATAAGCTGTCATGATACCATACTGTTTCTTAAGTTATTGCTGAAATATTCTTTCACATATTCTGTCAAACAAAGGATTATATGACACAATAACACTGACTTTGGTTAAAGTTTCCCATGATGGATAAGCTTTGAAGGATATCATACCAGACCCCATACATGGATGTAATTAAACAAGGGCAAGTGATAGCAATAATGTATCATCCTCTAGAGCCGAGGTCCTGGCTTCCTGTGAACCAGTGTTACTAGAGACAAATTACTTGCAGCAGTCGCCAGCGTCGCTTTTAACTTTGTATGGTGCAGACACAGAGCGGGAGTATCTCCCTAACAGTGGTGGCCCAGGAAAGACAAATGGACAGTCATAATCCCCCCACTGGTGGAGAATGTGGTTTATTAGAATATGATACAGTGGAGTTGAAATATTTTTCTTGCAGTGCGATTCAGTTTCCCGGTCGTTCCTCACCACACACAAGTCAAACTTGACAGTTTTCACTTTTTTGAGGGAGCTTAGCCATATTGGAGCTACTGCCTTCGAAGTTAGATAAGTTGTCTGTCAAGGAGAAGAGTCTGAAATTTTTTATCACTGCCTGTTCAGTTTCCTACTAGAGAAACTCAAGTGTGCAGATGTAAGTAGGGCACAATATTCTATGTAATTAGCTGGACAAAATGCACCATGGGTTCAACTAAAGATAAATATGCATTTCTAAGTATCCTAAATTTAGAGGCCTATTCTGGTATCTGTTGGCAAACACTCTATCTATTCAGTTACAGGATGCTGTGTTTGGACCACACATTCAGGAACTGCTGACATGGAAGGATTTAGCTATTATTGCATATCATTACATGAATAAAATATGTACATGATTACATGCAAAAGTTTGTTCAACGATTCTCCAATTTAGGTTTGTTGGGTTAGAGAGGGGGAGGTAGAGAGGGGCGGGTTTTGTAAATACCTTGAAAAGTAATAGGTCTGTGACCTGTGTTAATAATGAATTGAGAAATTACAAAAAAATGTTGTGTAATTTTTATTAGAGAAAGGTTTTGCATAGATCAAACTTTTCTTCAGGTAGCCCATTAACCTTACATATTTGTAGTCAAGAGAACAAGTATTTTATACTTTATATGCCTCATCTGAACCACAATCACCTCATTATACAGTGCTGTAAAATAATAAATATATATATATTTTTTAATTTTTTTTTTGCATATTTGCCACACTTAAATCATTCAGATCATCAAACTAATTTTATTATTCCACAAAGATAACCTAAGCTATTGGCATCTAGAGAGGGTTCCAAAGCTATTCTTAAGGCTTTGGGACTCCAGCGAACTATGGTGAGAGACATTATCCACATAAGGAGAAATCTAGAAACAGTGGTGAACCTTTTCATGAGTGGCCAAAGAGCACAATGATGACTCCAGGAGGTCACATAAGAACGCAGAACAACTCCTAAAGAACTGCAGGCCTCACTTGCCTCAGTTAAGGTCAGTGTTCATGATTCACTAATAGGAAAGAGAGCAAATATCGCATCCATGGTGACAGCCACTGCTGACCAAAAAGAATACAAGGGTTTGTCTCACATTTGCCAACATCTTGATTATCCCCAAGACTTTTGGGCAAATATTCTGTGAACTTATGATACAAAAGTTTAACTTTTTAGAAGGTGTGTGTTACTTTACATCTGGTGTAAAACTAACACAGAATTTTATAAAAAGAACAACATATCAACAGTCAAATATGGTGGTTGTAGTCTGATGGTCTGGGGCTGCTTTGCAGCTTCAGGACCTGGATGCCATATTAATGGAACCGTGAATTCTGAGCTCTTCCGGAGAATCCTGATGGACAATGTTTTGCCATCAGTTTGTGACCTTGGGTTTTGCAGCAGCACAGTGATCCAAGACACACCAGCAGGTCCGTCTGTGAATGGCTCGAAAAAACAAAATCAAGGTCCTAGTCAAAGACTGGACTTAAATTCGATTGAGATGCTTTGCCGTGGAAGAATGAGCCAAAATTCCTTCACAGCAATGTGAAAGGCTCATTGCCAGTTATCGCAAATGCTTGATTAAAGGTTTTGCGGACAGGGATGGCACAACCAGTTATTAGGTTTAGGGGGCAATTTCTTTTTCACATAAGGCCAGGCAGGTTTGAACAGCATTTGTCCCATAATAAATGAAATCATCACCTAAAAACTGTATTTTATATTTACTCTTTATATTTAGTTATCTTTGTGTAATATTAAAATTAGTTTGATGATCTAAATCATTTAAGTTTACATGCAAAAAAATAAAAAATCTGAAAGTGGGCAAATACTTTTCCACAGCACTGTACATCATCCTCTACCAGCCTTCAGCCTGCAACCTCTACATTGTCATTCATGTTTTCCTGACTCTTGGGGCTCAACACATTTGCTTTTTATCTCACACACTCTGGTCATTTCCTTGAACACAATAAAGACCTGCGGTGCTAAGAAAATCATTTATGGCTTATGTCCTGTCCAGTCCTTCAGGCCTTCTGCACAGTATCAGGGGAATGTAGATGAACCAACCTCAGCAGGCTTTTTTTTTGTCTTTTTGCTAGACCTACAGATAGTTTTAGACTCCTGTGGGATCTTGTTCCAAAAATTACCTTCTGGGCCTCTGATCATAGGCTAATAGGAGATGTTAGGTCCTCATTTCCACCTTGATTTTCCAGAGACGACTTCTTCCTGAAAGCAGCATTTCACATTTTCATATATTGTATTTGCTTAGATTATTTATGTGTTTTTTAATGTGTCATCTTTGTCACTGAATCTGTAGTGAAATGAAAGTTTGTGCCAGTTCACAAAAGATTTATGTTCTAATTACTCGAGCACAATTACCAGGGAAACAGTTAATCAGCATAAATTAACAAACCAAATAGTTTGAAAATGTACTTGAGGAATAAACATACTATCAATTATAGTGAAAAACAAGAATCCAGGGATTTCAAAAATTTCCTTCATTCCACATTATTCTTCAGAGTGGAATAATGAGAACTTTAACTTCTTATGAATAATCTGTCTAATAACAATCTTAAAGACATTTTTCTTTTTCAATAGCTTGTTTGGGACGCTATCACATTCTTAGCTTTTACAGATTCATGTAATGACTTTTACTTTATTTTAATAAAGACCAATCAGTTTAACTTTTTAATGGTGTGTTGGAAAGCTTGCTGACACCTTGGAGTGAGTAAAAGGGTTAGTATTAGGGATTTTCATTTTCATTGTGTTGCAACCAATAGCTGTACTATATCCTGTCATATTTTGGTTAAGCAGGGTAAGATTTGAATGTGATATGAAGGACTGCAACCACTTTTTATTTTAATACTTCAAATTGGAGCTTAATATTTACTTAAATGGTGTTTTGGTACCAGTTTCTTTATATTTTGGACCAAACTTTGTGCACAACATTTTTAAACTTTGTTATCCTGTCTGTGAGGATTTTTGTCAGGTTTGACAGTCTGTGAAATGTGACTTACACCACCATGGGGCATTAAAACAATTTCCTATATGCACTTATTTCTATTTTAAGGTCATACGAGGCTGAAACCTATCCCAGTAAGCACTTGGTGTGTGAGATGCAGGGAAACAACTGCCAGTCTATCACAGGGCTAACGCATAGATAGATTCACCTACAGGCAAGTTTCTAGTCAACAAGAGCTGCACATCTTCGGGTGCACATTAATAACATCCCAAGAAAAAAAGGTTTTTACTCAACCATTGCAGCTCAGTCACGCATGTTTGTTAATTTTGGGAGAAACTGTAGAAATGCCTCATGTGATGGAATAATCTCAATTGTCCCCTTTTCCCCCCAGTTTTAATTGTATCTTACGGTTTTAATCCAAAACTTGAGTTGGCATATGTATCTTGTTAGCATAATACAATCCCTACAAGGAAGCCTAAAATGGACAAACACATTTGTTTACCTTAATTTATGTTTTAATAAAGTCACTGAAAGTAAATTACTTTGCTTTACTTCAAAATGTGTGAATCATAGTGATTTCTACAAATGTGAGTTGTAGTGAGTAATATGAACAATTGAATTTGCAATTTTGAATAACATGACATTTCAAATAATTACCCTCCGTTTTGTTGAATGCCTACACCACAATATGGTAGCATTACCATTGATTTTATTTATAAAATAGGTCATTGCATCTTTCCTTTGCAGATTATAGAATGATCCTATGAAAGGGATTTAGGATAATATTTGTAGATTATGATTAAATTCTTGAATTGTAGCTACCCAAAAAGCTGGGCAGAAAATACTTGTGTTTAGAGTGAATAATGACTTCAGTATTTTTGTTAGTTTATTGTTAGTCCAACATTTTAGTGTGTTGCAAAAATCATCCACTCACATTTAAAGAAAAATGAGTCTCTAATATATAAAATAACTGTGTAACAACTGCTGCAAGGCTTAAAGTGAGTAAATGCTTATCAAACATGACAGCCATGCACTGGATACCAATTTTAATCTCTGTACTTACTCTGTAATTCACTATTTTGGAGTATTAAAGGTGTAAAAGTGCTTACTTTTGAAATTGCAGTAAACCTGTGGATAAGATTTTATTCAGCGTAGATTTTCTCTCAGGTTCAGGTCCTGTAGCATTAATCAGCCTCTTTAAGAATACAGTTAACAAGCTTCATGTGCGGCTGGGGTTAGTGCTTATGTGCGCAGACAAGGTGCTGTTTGTTGTGCCTCCCAGAGGAGGCTCAGTACTGTGGATTACAACCAAGGCGAACGTTTAGCTGCCACCCCAGACAACATGACTCATAAGCTCTAAAGAGCCGCTACATATGTCTGCATCATAAGTCCATTTGCGGTATGACAACATGACCTTTGAATTCAGACCCATCTGCTCTGCCTCATGTGTTTACATAGGCATGAAGAAGTGCTTTATATTCACACTGACTGGAATTTTAGAAAACATGCTCCTCAAACAAACTATTTTTAAGTGCTGGCTCTAACAAGCATTGAAGCCAAGGCATTGTTTGAAAGCTGATCTGTACTTTTGCCCTATGTTCATTTTTCCAACGATTTTACATCATAACATTTCAAAATGCTGTGTTTTTTGTCATCACTTTCAGTGTGATTGAAAGTATAGCCATGTGAGTAAATAAACATGATCCTAATTACCGCATGTTTGACCAATTCAAAGAACGGCATTATTGAAATTTTCTTTTAGGTTGTATTTGCACAATGGGGCATACATCCAGTGCGCTTTTCTGGTGGATTGCTTTGTAATGCAAGTACTATATTTCTGCTGTTTAACTGGAGATAAACTCACAGGCAAAATTGTATTTTTCTTCTTGCTGATACATGAAACAAACTCTAAAACAATACAGCTCTTCCCTTTTTTTTGTTGTTGTTGTTTTTGTTGGCCTCCACTCACGTCCTGGGGCAAAACCAGAAAGTAGCAATTCAGAATCAGAATCAAATTTATTGCCAGTCAGTCTGCCATTTGATGCTAGGCAGGTAGCATACTCCGGTTTAATGTGTTTTATGCAGAGAACAAACAAAAAAAATGAAACAAAAAAATTCCTCCATATACAGAAAGGTTAATGGGAAGTGTAGTATGGCATTAACATTGACAACATTAACATTATGTTTTAGTTTGTCACTAAAACTGACAAATTTCACAGTACACATTCAGTCAATGTTAGATTTGATTGTGGATTTGTTCTTACATCTACATGTAAATCTATCCTGTGTTAAAGATGCTTTTCTAAGTGGTGATTTGATAAGATCTTTTTGAGTTCTTTTTTTGAGTTTTTTTTGTAAAATTGCTTTCACCTCTAATGTGTTGACCAACATGCCAGATCATTACTGTAATTGCACTGTGAAAGTATTTTGCTCCAAATCAACTTATAAACTGTGGAAATTACCGAGTATAGAATAGTTTAATATGTATGAAGAGTACAAATTGTCTAAGACTAATGGCAAAGTAAACACAACCCATAAGACTGGAAAATAAATAGTTACTACCAAATTGTATTCCATATAAATATACTCTTATTACTTGTTCCTGCCATTGGGCTATACTATTGTTTATCTATGATATGAGTATCACATAACACAAAGAACTGTATATACAGTTCAGCATTATTACAGCATTATTTAACTGCAGTCTAACCTTCCAGATGTGCAATGGTCTATGTATCTCCCTTGTTTAGACATGAAATAAATGCTACACAAATTAAAGCCTAGTATATCACTCATTACCACCATCAATCAAGACTTTAAAAAGGTTACATATACACCACTGCTGACATGTGAAACTAGCTGTTGACATAGCTCAGATACATTAGGCCCCTAAACAAACCATTCCTTTGGAAATCGTCAATTAATGTCAGGCTTTTGGCAAAGATGTGTTTGCATTTTTAGTGTTGGGTGGTGCTCTGCTGTTAAAACGATTTGTGGTTATTATTATTCTTAGTCATACTAGGGAAAACTCTTTCTTCTTGCCAAGTACATATATATCTCATAACTACTATACATTTTTTACATCAAAATTTTCATAGTGAGAGTTTTGTCATAAATGGTCTTGGAGTCACTTCCTCATGTTCTGATTTGTTAGGATCCATTTAAGCTTGATATTACTATAAAACCACAAAACAGCAGTTAACTTACTCATTCACGTTTAGAGTTGTTGTGAGTTAGTAATGCGAAATGCACACTGGACTGAAACAATAACAGTTAATCAGCCAGCAGTGGCTTCTGCTGACAAACATTTCAACAACAGGTAGATAAGCAAACAAGTCTGCAAGGAGTCCATCCTGCTGTATCACTGGCTTGTCAGCTGGAGCCATCAGTTTATGTGTAACGTTTATCTTACTGAGGAAACTGATAAGTAAATAAGTCTCAGGGGGACACTTTCTGGATCCTGATAATGTAATGGAATGGCACTAGTTTTGATTCCTCATTGAGTAGTTTGTTTTTTGACCAAGAAATGGCCCCTGTCGTGGTGAAATCTGACCTGAACAGAAGGATCAACAGCTTGTCACAATTATCTCAGAGGTCTCTCTATTTCCTCATTGAAGAAAAAAAAAAGGCATCTCGTAGAGCTGTGCCTCTACTTTTGACCAATCAGGGGTGTCACACGTATGGAAAAGGCAAAACCTTTATCAGCCATGAGTGGTATTCCACGACATGGGAGGACAGCCAGGCATTCTTCTTGCAGTAGATCAGCCCGTACTTAAGTCAGTCCTCTGCCACTTCACAGTTGCTGATAGTAAACCCATTTGGCAACCAGACATGACTCAGCTGGCTCTAGGAGGGCCAGGTTGTAGAAGCAAACTTATTTAACGTACACCTTTTGCATTATTTAATGTTTTTCGAGCCTTTTATTTATCATATAGTTTATGCCTTTACATTTCTTCTGGAAACCTACACACTTGTAGTACAAATTGCTTCAGTGTTTTAGCTGAAGGACATTGTGACAAGGATTTTTTGCTGTTGCAGAGAGCTGTAACTGCCCAGTTAGGCAGGAATGTTGCAAAACACAAAGTGACAGTAAAGCCTGAGTTGTCCCTTCTGTATGTTCAGTAGGATATACCGTTTTTTTTCCGAAGAGTTACAATACACTAAGCTGTAGTACACTTTGAAAGTATAGTTAATGGTTAATGACTTAATATTTAAATGTAAGTTGCTTTAATGTTTTGAGTGAAAAAAAAAAAATTTTTATTTTAAATCCTAGTAGAGATTTGATGAGCCATATTATCCCTTTGTTTTCTTTTTCACCCACTGTAGTTCAGAAATTATATTTATATCTATTTATACACAGTGGCATGCATAAAAAATATCTAATTGATTTTTAAAATTAATCTACCAGTTCTTTTCTACATTAATCAATTATTCGTGTATAAAATGCAAAAAAATTGAGTTTCACAGTTTCCCGAATCCCAGAGTGATGCCTTTGAATTGCTTGTTTTGTCTGAGCAAACAATCCCAAACTCAATTTACTCAATTTACTTAAGATGAAGGAGACAGAAGATCCTTACAATGCCAGTAGTACAGAATACAAAAAAAGTTTAGCAAAAGTTCACTTACGAAGGAGACTTTTCAATTTCTTGAAATATGAAAGTGTGTGAGATTACTCTTGCCAGCACAATAACATTTTCTTGCAGAGATTTGCCAATTCAGAGCTAATAAGCCAACAAGAGATCAATAGTCATTCTCTAACTGTTAAGCTATTTCTGAAATCCTGCTGTCAGAAGAAGTGGGTCACACTTAAAGCATCATTCATTCATTTCTGAAGGGGCAATGAGTATTCAATCCACAACATCCAATCATTGTTAATTGGTTTAAATTTCTACATTATGTAAATTACAAATATGAAACAAATGGTATTGGTTTCATAGGGGATAATACGTCTGAAATGATATCTGTGATATTTTCTGATGTTTCTGAAGGACATGTAATGTTTGTACTATTCACAGCCTATTTATTGTATGCCGGGAAAACTTTAACCCAACTGCCATGAAATGACTGAAAGAGTGAGCATTTTTTAAAAGCTCCTTTTTAATGAGGGTTCGTGAGAGACAAAGAGCCAGTACAAACATACATTGATCAAGACTGGGCCTGATGCCACATGTTGTCTGCAGAAGAATGTTTGTGATTTGTGTAAACTTTTTTACACCACAGGCTTAAGTAAGACGTATCATGGTTGCATTTTAAAGGCAATAATGTCCAGAATCTGTGTGCTGGTTCTGGGCCTCAATCCAGAAAAGTATATATCATTTTAATTTCCACTTCAAATCAACCATTGGCCACCAATCAATAGAGTTAGCCATTTTTCATGGGAGTGGCAGCAATTTTCTTTGAGGATGCAATTGAGGCATTCAGAAAATCACCACTCTGTTTGTTTAACAATTTGTGGGCAGCCTCTGTTTATATGCACCCATGTGAGTGAGGCAGCTGTTTGCTACTGCCATTGGTCTGGATCAGTTTAGGCTGAGGAATGGAGTATTACTGGTCCAGGCAACAATGAAGTCCACAAAGCTCTCTCAAAGACAATATACCAACCCAGTGAATGAAAGCATACAACAGCTGCATGGCAAATGAATAAATAACAGTTAGGAGAAAAAATAAAAATAGCTGATTCATGATCCTTGGATACAGGCAACCTCTTCTACCTAAGCATCTCTCCTGGCTTCACTCAGCCACCCTCCTATTGTTCTTCTGCCACTCAGGTCTAGCTCCAGTGCCATCCTGCATCCTGCCTCATTCCACTTCCCTGTCAGTGAGGTAATTATAACTAGAGCACTGAGAGAGAGACGGTGCCGGAGGCTTACCCTTGGACCCTCTGAATTGTGATCTATGCCACCTCCTACATGTCCATCTTGCAAGTCTTCTAGCAGAGCTTTATAAATCACAATGCTGCTGGTCTTTCAGATACAATAGAGCTGCCGAAAAATGAGCCAAAGTGCCACATCACAAGTTCGCATTTGTCACAGCAGCGATGGAGTCTTGCTGGACTGCATGTCAGAGTGGTTCAACTGTCTCATTTTGAAACATTCATTTTATCAAAATTAATCTTATGTAATTAATTCAGTTGGCATCTGAACCCACATAACTCATTCTTTGACAGTAACAGATCCAATCCATATGCAACTTTTTATTTAAATACAGAGAATAGCTGTATGTTGTCATTTTGTTGTGTTTGTCATAAATTATTTTTTATCATACTTATATATTGCAGGCAGGATATTGCAGTTTTTCCCCTCAGTGAAGGGCCCAAAATATTAATAACATTAAATGTAGCTCAGTTTTCTTGCACACCCTCATTAGACATAGTAGTAGTTAGTTACATAGGCCATCTGGCAAAACCAAGCTAATCATTTCAAAGATCTAATAATATTAAGGAAAAAATCTGTACTTTGTCATAATTCAAATGTATTTTAATATTAAAATGAAATCGCAAAGATGGGGATGTTTACCTTTCTCAGCTTTAAAATGGGACACCAACCATTAATTCTTGTCCCCACAGAACCAAGCAGCTATAATGTTCTGCTACTCTCATGACAAACTTAGATCCAGGCCTCCAGATCTTAAACCAATATATAGCTTATTAATAGAATTTATGTGCCATATACCATCTTCTCGGGGATGGGCTGCCTAATTATCCCACTGGCTGAATAATATTGGTACGCTTTATTAATGTTCCACCATATTGCCAGGGACAACTAATAAATACGGCACTGGGGATTCTACCAAATGAAATAGGAATATTTCAGTCTTTTAATGAAGGACTGCCAATGTTCACCACACATACCCTTATTTAAATATGCACATGATCATGGAATGACATATTATTCCAAGGATGAGTAAGTGGTGGTAGCTGAATTGCCTTTTACAACCGAATTGCTGCTTTGAGCTGCCTTGGGTCCTTCGTTGTAAGAAAAACAACAGCATTGCATAGAGATTAGATTCACTGCATTGTTTTTCTTATAATGATACTTTTCACTAGATGGACTTAATGAGCACCTCAAGGCCCTGGGATGACTTAACTGTGTTTTGTAGGGTGTCTAATCCCGTTGGAATTAATAGGCAAAGTTTACATTATGGACATTTACAGCAATGGGTCAGGACATCAAACTTCCAGCCTTAGCCTCCCGCACCTTTCACTGGAACATAATGAAAAATCAAACATCATTATTGGTACATTGAGCCATAAAAGACAAATGTGTCTGTTACTGCTCACACTCTGTTTTCCTCAGTGTTTTATGTGCTCCCTTAGGAGATGTTTAGGTCTGTTGCAGATCGGCCATAAATCCCAAACTTTTTTTTCTTTTATCGCAAAAGGAGGCTGCTGTCTGGCTGAAGATTGACCATGGCTCAGAGCTGGATAGAGACCTATATGACAGGCCCCACTGAGGACTGAATGGACAGCAGTGTCTGATGAATGGCCTGCCTCCATCTTAATCACAAAGCACACACACCAAGTAAGACACCAACAAAGGCAGGTGTGACAGGCCAATGTTCTCAATATACCATTGGTGACACAATCAGATTTTGCTGTTTTATTTTTATTTATTTATTTTGGCACTGTAGTGCCTGTTTCATGACATGTCCTGCTTAGTCATTTCAACAACTGGCAGAGTACCATCTACGTATATTTAGCCGTGCAACTAAATGAAAAATGATGTTTTCTTCATTTATTGTTCAAAAATGTGATCAGATTATTTATTAGAGCACATAAACTAGCTACTGTGATACCATGTACCGTGATTTGGGTATGGTACACCCCTAAACATAGATGACAGCCGCCTTCCACGGTTCCTTTAACCCTCCAGCCGTTTGTTGAATTTAAAAAGGCACAAAAATTTAAACAAAGAACAGCCACTATACTCCTGTAAACTGTTAAACAGTTTGTGCGACTGTGGACTGATGAATATCTAAAATTTTTCCTAAGTCCTACAAGTGATTGTACTATAATACAGAGTTTATAGTTAAGTAAGTAATACATTTTAATAAGGTCGTTTCTTTCTTCATCACTTCACATGAGTAGCTGAGTGAGCATGAGTGCTTCATGCACATAGCAGTCACTGTTTTAAAAAATAAATCAGTGTAGCTCTACACCTTCTATCTGTTACCTTGATAGCACTTCGGGTTTGTGAATTCCTGATTCATTAGCTGTAGTTGATGTCATTTGTTTTTACATTTGTTTTCAAGTCTACTCTGTGAATGTTTGAATGATGTATTTAAACAAGAACAGTACAGTGATATGGATCTTATTAGCTAAAGTAGATGTTTGTTTGTTACTATAACTTACAGAACAAGTCTGCTGATATTCAAACTTGTTTTTCTTGTTGCCAATAAACACTATGAAAAGACAAAAGTGAACATTGAATTGATTCCACAAACAAACTGTAACAAAAAATCCAGACATAGTGTATTTCCCTGTGCCATAGACTTCTAATTAAACAAACACAAAAAAGCACATTACAGCATTGCACAAAACTCACCAATGGTAATGTATATAATTCCACATGAACCATCTTGATGATCTACACACTCACTACAGCATCAAATGTCCATTAAATTGAAAATAAACAAATGTGCAGTTCTTCCGTTTGGGTAACATGTTTTATAAGTTATAGCAAACAAGGTCCAGATGTATGTAGATCCATTAAAATGGTTCTTTACATATATAACGTACATCACTGTGGAACATTGGAGCGTGTCCATAAGTATCATTTCACGCCCAGTTAGTCAAAAATTGGTTGTGGAAACGCCCCTTAACACTCATTTGCATATTGATACTTGTGCCTGTTCCACCAATCATTAGACATGACAGTGTGCAGAATGGCAAACAGGATGCAGGTTTACTGGTTGTGCTGCATCAACAATGTTCTCCAACAACGCCAGAGAAGCTGTTATCACACAACTGTTGCACAGTGCTATGGTCATCTACTTCTCTCAAACCACTGATTCATCACCTGTGTCATCGCTGTGATATCTCAGTCCTCATTATTAAATGCTGAAAGGTGATTAGTGATGGACTCATGTTGAAACAGAGTAGCTGCGTCACAGTTGAGGGGCTCTATGATGGTGAAGTTGTGGCTCAAATATATATGAAAAGAATGGTAAAGTTAATCGTCTATAATGGAATTTTAACATATTCCTGTGTAAATAAAACAAGGAAACACCTAAACAGTACTCTGTTACTGCATATGTGTGCATAAATCATGTGTACATCAATTACATCTTACAACATCTTTTGAGATCTAAACTGCATTTGTTTATATCTGAAATAGTAAGGAAATGACTCACAAATATTAAAAGATGATCCTGTATTGTATGTGATTGGTTGACATTAAGATAAATATAGAATAATGGTCTTACCCTTTAAAATTCTTCCACAAAATTGCATGTTTTCGAGAAAAGCTTATTTTGTATTTGATGTGAAAATCATATGTTATTCTGAGTCCCATTTAGTAACGGAGTGCAAAATGTAAATCTTAAAAGTCAGAAAAAAAAGACCTGTGTCAGTGGAAAAAGGTGACCCTAAATACATCCTTCAGTGGCTGCACACTGATGAGTAGAAAGAAGCAAAATTGTCCTTCAGAGCCTGTTATTATTTGAACAAGCTATTGCAATGCACGGTACACAGTGAGCCTGGAGCATGGGTTGCATTTGCTGTACACCCCACTGCAAATTGAGACTAGTCAAGCCCTAATGTAACCAGCAAAAGCTGGATAGAAATCTATACAAACTTAATTATGAATCAATTTGAGTTTGTGTCAGACAGTCTGGTGCCAACAGAGTGGATTCTTTATTAACTTATGGTCTGGGAAGAATGAAACACTTTTCATTTGTGTACTTGAGTATGTTGCTTCATGATTCAGAGGAAGGGTGTTCACACTTTGTCTTGGGAAGGACTTGGGATCAGAGACGGACAGGATTGTATCCTGATTGTAAAAAACTAAAGGAAGTTTTTTTTCCCAACTTGTCACTAAGTGTTTTCAAGTTATTGAGATGGGAGGAAGCAGAAGGTAGCTCAACAGTTGATTGAGTAATTAAAATGAAATCCCACCCACACCGACTCATATTACCTCTTTGCTGTTGTACATTTGACTTCAGATGGATTTTTACCGTGCACCCCACTGTCCTGTTCCAGGGTATCAAACTAGGTCACAGGTTTGAATATTCATGATTCTCTATGACAACTCCCTGCTATTCCATGTCAAGACCTATGTTAATTCTGAGATTTGCACATTTGCACATACTTGAAACTCTAGATCACATTTTAAGCACTCTGAGAGCCAATTTGACAACTGTAACCTCACAGAAAGGAAAATATTTGCAGCACAGGGCTTATTTAATAGACTGAAATTTGAGTGGTTGGTGTAGATTTAGCATGTTATTTCTATGGACATGCCTACTGGACATATGGCTTCCATTTTGGAGGGTCACTCATGCTACAGCTGTGCTAGCTTGAGATGTTATTGATTTGAACAGGGCAGCCAGGTGGCCAATGGGATTCCCAAAGAGTGCTGTTGTTTTGCACATAGATAGATTGTGCTCCAAGTCTCGCGTGTCGCTAAAGAAATGTCATCCGAATCTTGAATATTCTGAAATGTAATGGTCAGTTAGAGCCACAGCTCATTAACATTACAATTCAACTGTCAATTTCTGTCCATCAAGCTGTTATCATCAGCCAGTTGTCTCTATTATATTGTAGCGTGTGCTCATACAGGGACATAGCATTCAGACATGCCCACAAACACACACAAGTCCCATTGGTTCCATTAAAAGTTGCCCTACAGTAGTTTGTCCATTTTCGTCCCTAACTCATACACCTGCCATTTGCCAGGAATACCTGGTCCGTCCCTTAAGGTCAATAAAGCACTAAAGAATTGCCCATCAGAAATGACAGCATTTTCCCCTGACATTTATCCCTAGTATGTGATGACCTCTCATTAGTAAGAAAGTGGGTCATATAGGATGTAGTAGTTATCAATTCTTGAGTGAGAAACGGAAGCTGTATATACTTCATCTTGGGAAATAAGACAACCCTCTTGGTAGTCATTTACTAGTTTGCTGCCAAGAGCAACATCATTAATTGGAAATGGTGTGGAATACTTGGCATGGTCTTTTTCTAACAAGTTGACTGAGAACCGAGGCTTTCGCAGCCAAACTGTGGGTGCGTTCAGCACAGAAACAGTGGGGAGGAAAGCAAATGTGATGGGAATGTGCCATGTTAGATGAGAGGAAAGGAAACATTTTTAGAGGAAATGTACTTAAGATAGCCATAATTCTGCATACTGTACAGTTAGCTGATTCAAAGTATATTGTCTTGCTGTTTTTTGTTGCCTTTTTTCTCCTGTTTGCTGTTTTTGTCCTTTTCTCTATTTTCCCAGTTGTTCAAAATTACAACTGCCCTGTTGATGTATCTTGAAGATGATTATCCGCTGAGATTGGGGCTTCTGTAGCTGAACACGCCCAGGGGAGCCTCATCACCCCCGCTGTAATAGACAAGAACAAAAGGAGTGGAGAGAAAAGGAGAGGAGAGACACAAGAATTCCACTGAGCTACAACAAAGAACACAGTCAAATCTTCACTCCCCCCTCGACTCTCATCATATCCTCTACAGCAGCCGTTCAACCTGCTTGTTGTGAATGTAGCTCGATCCTCATCTCACCTTGGGAGAGAGATACACTGAGTCATATTGATCGTAGTCTGCTTACAGCTGTCGTTAATTCAAATAACTTGTGTTAATCAGAAGTTTTATTTCTGCCTCTCTGTTTCTTTGTTACTTAGTAGCATTAGATGTGCTCCCCCCACTTCTACTTAGCGTAACATAGAAGCTGCCCCTCCCCTCCCCCTCCTGCCAAATCCAACATTTAAAGATTTATCTCTTAAATGAGAACCTGTGGTAAACAGGCTAATCTGTTTGGCAGCACTCATGGTCATGGCTGAATAAAACATTTGACAACGTTAAGCTCCCGAATCTTCCTATCTCTCTCTGGCAAAAGGCCTCTCTCTGCCTCCCTTCAAGGCTCCTTCATTGTTAATCTTACCGATCGCATTCTTCTAGCTTTTTGCCGTGCTGCAGGGGTGTGGCTGGACTTTTGTCTCGTCTGACTGAGAGTTCATTATGTGATTGGCGAGGAGCTAATGCAATAATGCTCATCACGTGCTGCAGCCGGGGCCAAGTCCAGCCATTCATGCAGCACTCTGTTCTTCTTCCTCTCCTCTTCCCTTGTCTGGTGAAGGCAGCCTGCCACCTCTCCTGTGGTGACAGGTTCCCTCTGAGGTATTTAACCACTTGTCTTGCAAAACCTCTTTTAATTGAAATTACCCACTGGCTGATAAGCTTCTGGAGCCTTATCTGGGAAGAGATATAGTGGTTAGGGTCTTTCAAGCTGAAAGGTTTTGCTCTGGCTTGCTCTTCTTGTTCTATTTCTAATAGTCGTTCTCCCTTTCACCGCCAGTCTGTCTCTTTTTTCCCAAATGGATGATCTTTTATTCCTGTTTATTTCGATCTGTTGCTCATTTTGCTTTCTTCTTATTGCTTCGCCTTTACTTTTTCCCGGTTTGAGAGTTGCCCAGTCAAGCATCCTGTCCTGTCTCTTTGGTGATTCACGTGAACTTGTGGCAGCTTTGTAGCATGCAATAAAATACATGATCTAGTGAACACTTCCGTTTTATCTGACATACACAGACCTATGAACCAGTGTGACACACCTCCCCTGTTGTGAGCTGTCAGGACTCACTGGCTAACAAAGCTAATGCTGCTCCAGCCAGTGTCACTAGCCTTGTTTTTTTTCAAACGAATAGTGGTGCACCGCTCTCATCATTCAGCGCGTAAATTGCCAGTTTATCATTCAGCTGGTGCAGGCACATTACACACAAGTTCAGAAGTGTCATAATTAGGCCAGTATTAAAAATTTACTGCTGACATCATTTGATGTTAAACCATTCATCCCGTTTATCTCAGGTAGCTTCTGCCTGGCTGAAACTGTCTCTACAATGATCTTCTTGGACTGGGTACAGTGGAGCATGCAGACTTTTATGTAAGACTGAAAGTAGAATGATGTTATCAAGTCAAAGACCTCCACAGTCAATAGAAATACACATTAGCTCGGTTCAATATCCCCTCTTTCCAGCAGCAGCACAGCACACTGCACTTTTGAATGAGCTCCATCTCAGCTGGCTAAATTCAATATGAAAATGCAATCAGCACAAAGTAAGGTAAACAACCTCCAATGTATCCTTACTTCTCCAAAGAAGACATGAATACACGCTTGGTAGGACTCGCTTGTAAGTACACAGCTGCAAATATTGCTTGTATATTTAACAAAACGCATCACAGCTATCTAGAAAGTAGAGTAAGGGATTTGTTTTCCTTTGTTTGATATTCAAATACTTCTCTTGTGAGTCAATAAATAAACTCAGCCTGCGCCCTGTTGAATGTAATTTGGAGGCTATGCCCTGGTGAAAATAATTTTATAAGCACTTACTATGCTGAAACCCCATCACTCTTAGGGCCATGACACAAATGAGTAATTCAGTGGTCATTTATAACGAAGAGGCTGTTTTTATCACAACTCTTAGTATGAACAAATCAATGTGACACCAGTGTTGCATCTGAATTATTCATCAGCAGTTATTAGGCCCTTTCATTTACATGTACTAATTGGAACGACTGCTTGCACACTCGCTTGTATGATAATAGTTATGCTTAAGCTGTCAAGTGCATATAATGGACAATTGATCTCAGGCTTTGTGTTTTATATATATATATATGTTCTTATGTTCTTAACTGTTCAATTGCTGGATTAGCAAGCAGCTATGCTAATGTGATCAACATGTTGATGATCTTTTTTCAAGATTGTCCCAACATTAAATACTTGTGGTTAAGTAAGTGAATCATTGTACATTCCAAATTTTAAAATTAACAATACAAGTGAAACTACTGCACTGTGTAGATGTACAGAAACATATTTTAACCAGCTCCTGTTTTTTCCAAAACCCATTCTTTTCAAATGACATTTATATAATATTTTATTGTTTGCGAATGCAAATGCATTTTGAAATAAACAAAATGCCATTTGGGTCACATGTTCTATTAGCACAATGAGGAAATGTTAGATAACAACCAACAAGCTTAATGAATGCCTTGGGCATTTTGCTAGGAAATTAGCACAACTTAGGAGTTAAGGTAGTGAAATGAACAGATAAAAGAGAGGAAGAAATGGGCTACAGATGGAGTCAAGTGTGGAAAAGTGCCAGTGTTCCGGATGAGCATGACCTGAGAAACACCACGCGGAGGTAGAAGGGTCCGCTGGAGCCACCTGAGCCTTGACTCTGTCTGAAACAGTAGTGCTTCGTTGACAAGCCATCACTCAGAGACTCCGACAGGGCTTTCAGCAAACCGTCGTCCTTCTTGGCCCTTCTCCCCACACCAGTCCCCTGACACACATGTTCAAACCCTACACCACAACGTATGTCAGCACTGTCATTAGGGTAATTGCTGATTACATACAGAATTGTCTCACCCACGTCTGCCAGACGTACATCAATCCACAACGAGCTTTTCCTGCAATGATCGGTCCGAATTTGAGATCGTTCAGGATGTTGACTTCTCATTTTTCTAACAGACTGTGCCATCTGGTGAAAATGGAGAACATTTTTATTTTTATGGACAGAATTAGTTTAACTTGGACTTGTTTTAATGTAATATTTACACCCCTCCCTCTCTTACAGACTTGTGTGAGATATGACTGGTCAGACATCTCAGGCAGATAAAAACTCATGGCAAATGCTTTTGTTCTGAGGCCTGCTGATGGATAAGTGGACAGTGTGTCATGGACAGGTAGCTGTGAAAAATTGCCCTTGTTATGCCTGTAGACAGTCAAGGTATCTGTGGAATTTAAAGTGATTTAAGTCCTTTTGGGCTTTTTTGACAGTCTGTCCTTAGTGGAGCGAACAATAGTAGGTTTTAAGTTTGTTGTTTTTCTATGTGGTCTATTATAACCGACAGTCACTGCATTACAGCTGTCAGAGAATAGTCAAATGTCCAATCATAAATCAGTGTGCTCTCTACACTCCTAACATCTTGTCAAACTGATAAAATTATGACCCATTTTAAAATGTAGTGATAGATGTCTTTTCCATCAAATGACAGAACCTGATGCTGTGTGTTGTTGATGTTTTTTGTTTGTTTGCCGTTTACAAATGTGACCTCTGTGTCACAGCAAAGTCTCTGTTACTAATTAGCCAACGTAGAGTATTTAAATTTATATTTGGGGTCTAAAATGTGCTCTTTTTGTTAAAAATATGTGATTTCCTAACAGCTCCATGATAAGAATACGAACCCACTCAGACAAAGGTTCACCTTTGCAATTACACAAATCAGTCTTGGTATCAAACTCCAGGTCATGCAGATCTAGTCTTTAGTCTTAATTCCCTAATCATGATTTCAGGTGATCTCACTGAGGTGCCTTTAAATGTAGTAAATATTTATTACTTGAGTCGAATATTGTTCCTTCCTCACACCTTTGTGCTTGCCTTGGTAGCAAGTGTAAAATCTGGGAGAGGTGGTTAGGGCAGAGGCATAGAGATGGCGCTTGAGGTGAGCAGTTCTCCATCAGTACTAGGTGATGAGTTTATGCGTCCTCACTCCCGAGAGGCCCTGAGGCCATGACCTCCCATCCATCCCCTTACACTCTCATTCATTTCACTTTCATAAGCACCAGTAATGACTTTTCTCCAATGAAAGGGAGATAGCGGAAGCTCAGACACTTGTTGTGGAGAAGTGGTATCTTCTTCCTGAAATGGCAATTGGTTGCGCTTTTAGAAAATGCTGCAAGGGGGATATATAGCTATTATCGAGGTCACGCAG
Source organism: Helostoma temminkii (assembly GCA_900302695.1). Classification (NCBI taxonomy): domain Eukaryota; kingdom Metazoa; phylum Chordata; class Actinopteri; order Anabantiformes; family Helostomatidae; genus Helostoma; species Helostoma temminkii. Next base: position 67,227 of record OMLM01004980.1, read on the forward strand.
GACAGGACCAACAATAATTTTCACCTTCTCATGTACACATTGCTTTATGTAGCTTGCACTCAAACAGATTGACACATGCCTAAACGTACACATGCATGCATATAGACTGATAGCACACACAGTGGCTGATGGACCAATGGCTCTGTGCATTGTAATATGCTTGGGAGCCTGTACAGGGATTAGCAGCTCATTTCAGTGGTTGCACAGTTGGCCTTCGCAGTCTCCCAGAGGAGGGAGACAGCTGTGTGGGGGTGCTGTCGAGAAAGTGGGTTGCTGTATGTGTGTTGTGCAGGAGGGGTGGGGGGGTGCATGGCGTATGCTTATCTGACACCATGGGGCAAATTTGAGATGGTCCAATAACAGCTTAACCAATACACACCACTGCACTTAACTGAAATGAGACCAAGCAGCTAACTCCCACCTCTCAGGAGATGCCTTATCATATTCCTCCTCACTTTAAACAAACTACAAGTTTGTGAGGATTTAGAATGGCTTCAACACAGGCATGTGATGAAGCATGAATTCATGTGTTAGAGAGGATTTGTGATGATTAAAAAAATACCCTTAGAGATCCAACCTAATTTTATAGTAGGTCCCAGCTAATTCAAAAAGATAAACACAAACATTGGTTTCTTTTTTCAGCAAAGTACCCAGGCTGCACAAGACCCAAACTTTGTTGTGATAATTAGATGTGAAACCACCAAGTTTAATTACATTTTGTCCAAGACAAACTGCTGGTGATAGGATCCAGGTGCACGTTGTTATGAAAATACAAGAGGTCTTGAATGACGAGGTTCGTGTGAAGATGTGCAGTCGTGATCTGGTACAAAGCTTGTCGGGGAAGAGACGCTGAAGGTATGTGCAGGCAAATACAAATAAATATTTGAGTGGAGTTGGGTCGTCTGGAGACTAGATTTCTCAAGTCAAGTGACAAGGTGTTAATTATTTGATTTGATGACCTGCACTTAATCCATGCACTTAATGGCTCTTCCTACGCTCATTCTCTCCGTGTGTGGTTGTTTTCTTTTCAATGTTACATAAAAAACTAAAAAAAGTGTGAAAAAAAATACTGTTTCATTTTGAAATCATCTTTTAGAGAAATACATCTGTGAAACACTTTACCAATGAGTAGGTTTACAACAGGTGTAGCATATTAACATGATAGGATGTTTTTAGCGTTTATGGGCAAGGTTGTCTTTGGTGTCAATCATATAAATGCTGTATCGTAGCAGCTTTGTTGTTGCAGTTTAAGATTTCATGGCTGCTGGTGGGCCGGCTTCTGGAATCCTAAAACATCAACTGCCAGCTCCAAAGCAAACACCACTGACTCCAGGACGGAAAGGAAAAAGGAAACAGCGAACAAATCCAGAGTTCTGCACTCTAAGAAAACCACTAGAACAGTAATACACCATAACACGAATCAGGGACTCACTCCTCTAGTTATTTCCCAGGCGCTCTGAGAGTTTTACAGAAGTGAACAACAAAGGAAAAAAGATCCTCACCAACTGATATCACAGATTGTAATTTTGCACACAAAGAAACCTTTTACTGTGTTGTATCCATTCCATTATGTTGGGCACCATGAACTCTTGTGGCATTTACATGAGAAATGGGACTGGTGGCGAGCCTGGGCTCCATCTCACAGTGAGCTGTCTCTCTAATCCAATCTAAGGCAATGGTGTTGGCATTGCAGTACCAAGGCTACAGCAGCAGGGGACTGCTTTGTGAGAGGGGGAAGAGTGTTATAATTTTGAGACCCCCAAATGTGGAGAGGTCACTGGCCTTGCTTTTCTGGCTTCCTCTTACTGTGTCGACATGACGAGTGGGATTGAGTGGGATTGTGAATTCAAAGCAAGGTTAGCATTGAGTCATTTGAGATATCCGGATGAGAGACTTGCACATAAAAATATAATAGGTGTAGGGAATGTTCTATCTATCATTTTCGTAGTGATGAGATTTTCTACTGTGCTGAAACATAAAAAACAAAGAACATTTGTATTTGTTGGACAAGTGGAAGCCTTTTCAAAAAAGACCTTCCTCTCAAACTCAGACACAAAAGCCCATAAATATTTACTAAGTTCTCAGAGACAAAGTTAAGATACAATTACTTTTCACCAAACCTCCATCCTTTGTGGTCCTCCCCCACCCTACAGCACATCTTCCACTGCAGTTTTAATGTTTGGGTGTTCAAGAGGTTTGAGAAGAGTCCTAGTCTCATTGTTCCAGACACAACAGCTGTGACTTAATGAGTCCATTCCAAAGTGCTCAGCCTTTGCCCAAGACTGAGCTGCTTCCACTGCTGCCTCCTTATTGACCACATGACCATTGTCGCCGGGGTATTCACTGGGTCTTAATGGTAAGACACACAAGAATGCAGCAGTGGCTGAGCCTTTGCCACCTTGGAGCAATGGTGGGAAAGCTCCTGAACTCAATTCCAACGGCTTATGTTTACCATGACAAACCAGTGACCTGTGGGTTCACGCTAGTAATTTGGAGAGAACCTCACACACATACAGATATATCCACTCATCTCTCTGTCTCTCTCTGCAGCTCAATTTAACCTGCATCATTGTGTGTCTTCCTGGAGTCTAACAAGGACATTTACAAAAAATCTGACACCAGAAGTGTCAGAAGTGAAAACATACCAAGAACGTAGCGTCTGAAATGGAAAATCTTCTTCCTTCAACGTGGACAAAATAACAAGGGCAACAAGGATTTCTCTTTTTCGGTCAACAACATAATATCATTACCAGAAAAATGCACTAGTTTCTCAGTGAAACTGGGTTCTCTGTGATCTTCACGGCTACAGTTTGTGTAAAACTGAAAAGGAGCGAGACATCATGTAGTACAAACCTGCAGCTTGGCAGGGGAAGTTAGGATGTTGCCATAGCAATTGAGATGAAATGCACAAGTAGTTGTTTAATTAAATCCAGCCTCTTTTGTAGATTTGACAGTGAGTAGGGTGGTGACAATAGCAGCCATCATATTAAAAGTCCATCATTAGACAGTTGTCGTGGAACCATGTGAGTAAATTAATTTTACTTCCACACTAAGGAGATTTGAATGAGAGAGTCGAAAACATGTTTCTTAAATAATTTTTTTAAACTGATAAATAGATGTGGTGATCTCCGCTCAACAGAGTTAAAAAACATTCTTATTGTCTCTCCTTCCATTTAATCTGATAGTTATTTTACAAGGCTAATCGTATTGAGTGTTTGGTACACATTTATCCTTGAAGAGGGAAGGAGCTTCTGTCAGCCCAGCGCATATGCATACAAAGTGCTATGCTTCTTTATTAAGAACTATACAAACAAGACTGTATTAAATGCCGGGAGCAAAGATGATGCTCAAGAGGTGGGAGTTACACACCCTTAACCCCAGACGTATCACAGCATGGAGCTGTCAGTCGAGTCAGGTGTCATTATCACTGCAGGTTTGAGTTCTTAGTGAAGGCTGACAGCTTTATAATTTGATTCACTTGTGCTGTGAAGTAATTAAAAAGGAAGGTATAGCGTTGGGAACACAAATGTGAAATGTAGACACCTGAAATTGCATTATTTGTGGGATACTATACAAGGTGTCGCTGCATTCAAGGGAAGTGATCTAGGTTCATTTATTCATTCATAACGAATCAATGCTGTTGAAATAAATTCAATAATTTTTTTAGTGTATATAATCAAGCTGTATATACAGTACAGTATAATATGGCAATCATGACGAATTTGTAGCATTAATGAAAGTCAGTGACATAACCAGCACTCATACATCTGCCTAAGAGCAAGCATAAAAACATTCCTAATTACCTGTTAAACGACATTTTACTTCATCTTATGAATTTTGTATTATGCCCCCATTGTCGGAGATCATACTGTGAATTGAATTCCAGTCATGTGCCTCTGAATTATCCAGGGCAAAAATCAGTGTGTTTGACTCTGGACATGAACCTCAGGGAAAAAAAGGCTTGTTGAAAACCAGATGGGCCAAACTCATGATAACCTTTCCTCCCTCAGGTTGTGCCGGGGATGCACTTCTCCCTGTGTCTTCCACTCATCTCCTGGACATGCCATGCAAAGTGAATGACATGATATTAAAGCACTTCCTCATCAAGATTGAAAGGCATACATTCTTTTTTGCCTGCAAGCAGTCAATTATTTGACAAGTACACATAATGAACAATGCAAGACTAGTCGGAATTTAATCAAAAGGCAGAGACAGGGGCCTAGTGCAGATGGGAAATGATTAACACAGTTAATCAAACATCCCTGGGTTAGGTTAAACATGGCAAGCCTATCCCATCATCTGAAATATGGATGGGCTCCATTGCATATTTCCATTTTTCCATTTCCTTTTGCCTGTGGAACATTATTTCATTTATTATGTTGACCTCTATTTATTCTGCTTCTTTCATAAAGGTATTTATGTTAGCCCTGACATCTCTGACTAATTTCCTCTCTTTGCTGAACCATAATGCTGACAAATTTGAGTTAGCTAACACTGAAGAAATTGTCAAGTACAGTCTAATCCAAGTGGTATTTATGTAAAGGTTATTTGGTTTTGCTTCTCAGATGGTTGCTATTGAGAAAATTTGTGAAAAAACACCCACGCAGAATTTAAAACTCAGGCTCCCTCTTGACAAAATGCAGCGCCTCAAGCAGGTCAAAGCATAATACGTAGGTGAGAAACTGTACAGACACTGAAATTTTATGTTTAATTCATTTTTTTTTAGCATCAGATTGACAGAAACTCATAACAGAAAAGGGTCAATTTTGTCTGATGGGCCCCAGAACTGTTGCATCTTATGCTTTCACTCCTTGGATGTGATGGATTCTAAGTACCATAGTTACGTACAATTTTGAGGGTTTTTTTCTGTTCATATATTCATCTATTTATACCTTAATAGATGAAAAGGCTTTATTTATTAATCCAACACATATACAGAATTTCACAATTCTTGTTACTGGTCAGACTCCTTTAGAGATTTTACATTCTGTACACACCAGTCTCCCACAACATAAAACAGCAAGCTGTGATTAAAACCCCTAGGTCAATTCAATGTTGTGTGTAACCAGTCTATTTATATTTATATATAGGTTAATCTGGGATATTTTTCTGCATTATGAATACTGCTACCTTTATGTAAAGTTATGTTTTGCCTGTGAAAAATCTTAATTCTTCCTATGTATATATCACTGCGCATTAGCATATTTGGTCTATCCCAACTGAATGGTAATTAAACTGCAGAGTACACAAACTACTACTGTCTAAAATGTGGAGTTTTGAGACAAATTTTTTTTTTAACTTTGTGTTGAATTTATGACAGACTTGTGCAGTTATGGAACTTTTGCAAATCTTCAAAATATTCCTTTGTTTTGCAAACTAACAGAAAGTCTCAAAAGACAACTATTGTTCCTTTCCCACTTTACCATGCAACGACAATTAGCCATGATTACAAAGTATCTCTTGAGAAATTGGGACAGAACAATTTAGTTCATTGTCCTCAGAAATTAGAGTTGCCCTTGCTTTTCTTGTCTTTTTCCCCTATTGGATTCATCTGTTCTTCAGTGTGCCAGGAAGAACACACCACTAATCAAGCAAACTATTTGATTGGCTTGGAAAGATTTCATTCGGACTAATTTGGCTTAATAAACAGCTGTGTCAAATGATTCGGATGGGTGCAATTTCAGACCTATTAAAGAGTGTGTATTAAAGAATGTGCTTGTGGTCTCAGCGGTTTTTACATACAACTTTGCACATTTTCACAACTCCTTCGCTTTTCTGAGGCGTGTGCCTGGAAACACACCTCCACAAGTAATCAGCCCTCAAGAACAATTTGTTTAGTTGTAAGTTTTGACAATTTTTAAACCCCTTAAAGATTGTTGTTGACTTGGTAATGACTTTAAGCATCGACAGAAGTAGCTGCCATGAATTTGGCCATTTTTTATGCCTTGGTGAGCAGGCTTTAAATTTAGAACAGTAATGTTTTATGGAAATAAGTTATATGTATTTAAAACTTATAATTGTGTTTCTTTATACTGGCACAAAGCAGTTACTTTTAAATTAGTAGAATTAATCGGAATGCAAAATTGAAGAAGGAATGTCTGTCCACAGTGATGAATGCTTAAGTAAGATTTTGCTTCAATTAAAATTTCAGGCAATTATTCTAAAAGATTATTGACCTCTAAAGGGACTGGTGAGGTCACATATTTTCCTCTGTCTTTGCAGTATAGTATTCATCTTCATTAGAGAGAACAATTGAAGGCGTTTTCCACTCACACTAGAGGGTATTAACGCAGACAATTATCCTCTGCACAGTTCACTAATAAAGTTGATTTCTATTATTGTCCAGGTAAAGGCACATTTTGAAGGGTCTTCTTCACAGTGGCATACTCCCATTCTTCCTCAGTGCTTCTTCGACTTTGTCCTCTCAGCACACATGGGTAGGTTATCTTAGTAGTTGTGTCAGTGTGAAGATTGCGGTATGGTTGTTTTTTGACAGAAATTCATCCTGACAAATCTAATTGATGGTTTATTGCAGTTTATGTTACATGTTTGGAAACTTACACTTTTCTCAGTGCTTTGGGAATATTTTGGGATATATTAACTTAAAATCTGTGGGGAGACAGTTGAGGAATATCTTGTTATGCAAAAATGAAAATGATTTTAGAGTTCCGTGAAAATTTTCTAAACTGGAAAAAAAACATCACAGATGTTCTCTGGGGCTGAACAACTCTGTTTTGAAATTATAATATATCAAGTTGATGAATTATAATTGTGATAACAGTGTGCTTGACAAAAAACCTTTGGTTTCAAATGTGCTGCAATCACGAATAAATGAATCTTTCTTTCAACTCAGTCATTCCAAAGCATACTGAGCATTCATTGGGTGTATAGAGCAGGATGCCAGATCCTTTGTTTGAAAAATATGTCCACATTTACGCAGCACAGAGTACAACACGACAAAGTGAAGCAAATTGGAAGTGTTAGCCTCTGCTGAACCATATTACTGGTGACCATATATCATTTTTTATAGGTCACAAGTGAAGCACATCTGTTTCCACTTGTCTAAGTTTCCATACAGAACATTTGAATAGAGATTCTTCACCTATATATGTTGCTCCTTTGTGTTTGTTTAAACCAACATATGCCTCATACATCAGACCTCGGGAAGAGCACCAGTCTTTTTTACACAAGAAAGCATACTTCTGAAAAGGTTTGATTAGAAATCAGTTCAACGAATGCATAGATTCTTTAATGTTTACTTCACTACACAGTTTGCCTAAAATTATTTGTTTATGTAGTGGGGTCTTTAAACAGTCAAGCTATTTGACAGTTGTGCAAGCCAGGGCCCAACATGCTCACAATGGACCTTGCTTTTTTCAAATTAGATCTTAAAGCCCCTCATGTGTTTGACTTCCTTTTAATTGCTTCCTGTCTGCTGGGTCAATTAGAAGTCCTGGGCTCTTTTGGAGGGAGGTGGCGAGGGGGCCGGCAGACTATAGAAACATTTTTGAACAGAGTGATTAAATAACTGAAATTTGAGCAGAATGATGAGATCATTCATTAGGATTTGATTTGATAATATTTTACTTGGTGTGCCTGCTTACATCACACATACATTGATTTAAATTTACACAGACGTTGATTGCTTGGGCTGCTTTTCTTATGTCTCTTCAATGAAAAAATAGAGGGAGACGAAGAAAACTATATTGATTCAAAAAGGCTTAAGACTGTCTTACTCTTTTATCCATTATTGATTTGGGGTCAGGTTCATGGTGGTGTAAATACTCCACTGGTATTGTATTTAACACAAAATACAAGCCTCTGAATATTAACCATTTGTCTGAAAGTAAATTAAAAAAAACACAGAAACAGGTTTTCATTAACATATGGTAATCCATTCATTTTTAATTAACCCCAATAGCAAAGTAAAAGCAAACTGTCAGCCTGCACTGTGTTTAAGTGTCAGGATACTTGTGAACATAATGGTGGATGAGAATAATGCTGTGCAAAATTGTGTAATGATATGATATTGCATAATTATTTAAATCTGTAATATAACTCCAAACATATGCATATCCAGGTGACAGTCTAAATACATATAGCCTATTAAAAAAGCTAGTATTCAGCTATCCTCTCATGTCAACATCCATATTTACAAGCAAGAGCCAAGAGCTATAAATTATATATTATTTATTCAGTGGCCACAGGTTGAAATTAATTGTTGCCGTGCACAACTTACTGAAAAGCTTTGTTAGTATTCAAATTCACATTATTAAAATTACACACAATAAAGCATGCACTGTTGCTTAGAGTAAGCCCTGTGCCTAGTTCAACAGAAACAGGGCAGCTCCTCGAGGTGCTACAGAAGTGAGGTCAAAACTCTAAGCTGCACAGTTGCCTATGGCTACATAAATATTAACCAAGTCTCCTCTGTGTAGAGGCTCCTTCTTTGATTATGAGTCTACTCCGAGAGTTCGCTATCCAATGAGGCCAGTAAAGCCAGCTCGACAAAATTGATGAGAGAATACTGAGAGACTCTGTGTAGTTGTGATGTGGAGGAGTTTCGCTTGATTTGGAAGAGATCGAGTTGCAGGATTTCATGCAGAAGCATCACTAGCTTGCAGTTCACACACTTGAAGCTTCACTTTGAACTTCTGCTTTAAAGTGGCTGGAGGGGATGTGACAAGAAGAAAATGAACTTTGCACTGAACAAAATAACACTAAGCATATTGTAATCTTAAGCGATGCCTCAATTACAGGTGCCGCTCAACAGATGCAAATACAAGATTGCGACGCAAGCACATTCTGCTGATGTAATGTTGATGTCAAGAACAATAAAGCTGCATGAAATACGAAAAATGAAGGTCAAAATGTAATGAACAAAAGACTGTGAGACTGGGAGTAGACGTGGCTTTGCTAATTGTGCTCTGAAGCATATAACTTGACCGAATCTTTGTCCGTTACCAGCTGAAGGACTCTGATTTGGCGAGGTCAGCAGCAGTCCTGTGACTGGTCATGTGTGCCTGAGATGTCAATCATGTGCAAATATTTTGGGAAGGAACCAATAAGCATTGTTAGGTGAACAATTGAAGGTTAAGAGGCAGGCTTGGAGCCACATGGGAAATAGAGAGACATGTTTGCTCTCACCATGGATGACCAATGTCTGTCTGAAACATCTGCCATCATATTCAGCTGATATAAAACAGAAAATCACAGCAGGTGCATCTTTACTCTCCTGAAAGCATAAGCCTTTTCAGTTTTGTTATAGACTTGATGTTTTAAAATTCTGTAATAATTCACTGTTTTTCACCGTCTTAATGTTTTTGAGGTGAGTGAAAGAGCCAGTATTTATCATGCACCATTTGGTGAGTGCATAGCACCTTCGCAAAATATGAATCTATCACAGATGCACATAAACAATTTATATGCAACTGCTGTTACTCAAATACACAAACTGGGGTCACACACACAAGGTGGTCTATAACTACAAAAAAAGAAAAAACAAATAAATAATCACTGTGCAAGTCAAACATATCTCTGCATTCACCTGTTTGCACTTTGTGTGGATGTGATTTTTACAGTTCTATGAATTATGTTCATTCAGTGGAATGGTAATATAAGTCTAATGCCCTCTGTTGACAATCTGAGGAAGCAGATTCAAATGAATCCATGCAAAAAGAAAAGGAAAAAAAAAAGAAGGGAACTAAAGCTGTTGCTTAAAGTGAGGCCATAGAGACACCACATGTTTTTACTCTTGGCTTATAAATAAACATTTCTCCAGGTATGGATGCCTGCCACTGAGTGACCTTTTATTACATCTGTTTTCTCTTTTTTGTCCCTTGTAAAAAAAAAGAGGCTGTATTATTATGTAAAATTATGCTTATGAAAACATAAGTCTGCCTCTCTCCTGCGTTCACCTTCACCTGGCAAGCATGACTCAACTTCACATTTCTCCCATAGTGAGTGAAAGGCAGTTTTTATTGAAGCCATGTGTGTACCCACGTCCTGCCTGATAATGTTTCTGGCCAGAATTCTTCAACCAGATCATAACACGTTTCAAGTCTTCACCAAATGCAGATAGAAACACAGAACGATTATGATCTACACTGTGTGTTTAGTTTTATATTTTCCCGATTTAATCTTAACAAGAGAATGAAAAGAACAGATTTTCTGCATTCCCGCGGAGAATATGTATTTTACATTTTACAAGGCTTTGGTGAAACTTTAAATCAAATGCTAGATCACAGCTTCATTTCTAAAGTAATGCCCCTTAAAAACCGTGCGAACCGTAATCACCTGCAGTATAGGAAAGATACGGACTGTTGCTCACCAACACGACATGAAGTTTACTCTGAGTGCAAGGGTCAAAGCCAGAGCAGCCTGACAAAATTCCCCTGACTGGCAAATGGTGTCATGAATCATGTAAAAGAAAAGTGCAGTGAAATTTGAAGAGAAATTTTGAGTTTGAAAAACTGCTCAGCTCCACACACACACACACACACACACACACACTTGGCTCCACATACCAGCAGCACCAGAGGCAGCTTGACCGCTGCTGCCTTGGCCGTAGTTTTATTCTGCAGGGCCTGTTGGATTCAGGGGAAAAAATCTGTCTGTACTTCCATGTTCCTTTTGATGCTTGGTAGTATTACAGTAGAAAAAGTCCTCTGTCATTGGTTGAATAGGCTGGACTGCCTACTGTGACAGAGCATGGGCCTCTCATGCCCAAAAGGAAGGCATTGTTGCATCTCCAAGCAGAAAACTGAGCAGAGTGGGGGGTGTAATGATAACCTCCTTTCTATTGCGAATGATAGTTGATGTTCTCTGAGCTGAATCCTGCATCAGGTTGATGTGATTAGTGTGTGTTGCTGTTGGTGCACAGGTCTAGACTCCGAGTCATCGCGGATCCAGAATCCATGTCAGGTTTTAGCGGAGTCCTCGGCTCAGACAGCTCCCGCAGACGGCAGCCTGCTCCTCCACTGCACTGGCGCTGTTTACTGGAAGCCCGCTCCGCGCTGCTTCCACCAAGTGTCTGAACACTGTGAGCGGGATCTTTACTACAGGCGAGCCGCTGAAACTTGGCCGGTCTGCACATTCTCATTCAGAGGAACCGGGAGAGCAGCATCGGCGGCCAAAGTAACGGGGAAACGCTTTTCGTCTTCTCCCCTTCACCAGACACTGAAAAAGCCCCACTCTTGTCTGTCCCCTCTCTGAGTCACTCAGTCTTGTTTTTTGTCCCCGAGCTCCGCTTTTTGCTTTCCTTGTTTGTTGTTGCTGCGTCGGGAGTGAAGGCGCACAGGAGAGAAGAAAACACATGCATGAGGCGCTGATGAGTTCGGACTGAGCGCAGAGCAACACCTTGCTTGCCATGGAAGTGTGCGTCCGGTGTAGGGGAATGTACGGGCTGAGAGGGGGACCTGCCGCCTGATGACCAGCCTCTGTCCCAGATAAGGGAGCATGTCTCAGACCTGCACACTCTGTCTCTTCGCTGCAGAGGAGTTCCCATCAAACTGTCTTCCCACAATCTGACATTTTTTTTTATTTTTTACAATTCCCATTTCCTCTCTACTGACTTCACAGTTTGACTGCACTGCTTCTCCAGAAAGGTAAGAGTAGTTTTCTTCTACTTACACGCAGCCTCATCGTCACTGTGCAAATCAGAGCCTAAGTAGTTTTTTGACAAGTTGAGGTGAAGTGTAGTAACTTTTCAGAGCCTTGCGTTTGCTTTCGCAGCTCATTAAAAAAAAAAACATTATAGCTTAACTTTGTTAATAGTAAAAATACTATTTTTTACTGGGAGAGTGATAATTGCTTTTGGACAGTGACTAATTATTTTAAACACTGCTCTTGTAGTCATTTAAATAGTCCGACGGGCACCGTGGTTAATTGAAAATAGGTTAATCAAAACATAACCAGATGTGGATTGATGTGTGCGGCTGCCGAGTTTGGCTCAATGGAAACTGTGCTGCTGAGAACATTCCCAGGCTGAACCATCACATTTGGACTGTGTTATTTGTCCAGAGAAAGGGGAAAATCTGTCAAGCGTGTCCCAGCGATGTAGTAATTAGTTCTGGACAGACATAGCCTCTAATGTGATGGGTTACAAGCGGACGGGGAAATGTCATGGAAATCAGCAAACAAAAATGAAAACGTACACAAAGCGGCTCGGGATTGATTGTTTAGACTTAACTAATCAAGTCGGCGCAGAGTGGCTGTGAAATTACATCCTTTTACTGCACATTTATTATTTAGGCCTACCGGTTCGGAAAGCGTCAACCATGTGTTAAAGAGTGAGCAGCAGACGCGCACATGCGGTGCGGCGTGTGCCTTTCCTGGCCCGGGAGAGACACAGCGGCCAGTCGGTGGTGTAGGCAGCCTGGAGCAAAGCAGCGATCCACAGTGATCGATCAGTGCTTTGGGATAAATTTAGCCTCAGACTTCACACACGCTCAGCTTTTTTTTTTTTTTTTGTATTTTGGTTGTACGCTGCGCTTAAAAGGAGAGAGAGCTGCGAACGGAGCCTGGATTGTGATCCACGTCTCATTTGTGTGTTTGGTGTCTAATATAGATGCAGCACGTTCATGATGGCACTTCTCTAGCGGGATGTGCGTGTGTTACTGTGAATGTGGCATCTGTTAAGTTTAGCTTTTAATCAAATATGCCTTCAAATGATCTCGCACAAGCGAACAACAATCCTGAGCGAGCAGGCGAAGCTGCACGACAATTTCCAAGACTTTATTCTCAGGATGAGAGAAAACAAAAGAAGAAAGTGTTTGCAGGATGAAGTGGTTTTTATCTCCCTCGCCATACATAACAAAGTGGCATTCAGCTAAATACAAACGCGGCTTATTGTGAACGATTGAGTTTTTCCAGGAATGTGGAAGCTAATTCATGCTTTTATCAGAACTGGGGAGTACACTGCTCCTTCAAAACTCTTCATTTCACATGTTTGTGCATTAAAAATGTTTGAATTAATGCAAGTGCAAATTCCAGCTGTTTGGAAGGAACATATTAGCATATCAAAGTGGTCAGAGTGGCTACACAATGGAAGTGGTTGTATTTTGTGCCACTGGTTTTGGCTGAGCTTGAAAAGGCAGGAGAATGAGTGTGTGAGCTGGTGAAAGTGAAAGACTTGTGTATCTTCCCCCTGTTCTTGCAAGTAGAACCACATGACATGTTGTGTATAACATAATCTCACTTGTATTTGTTTGCGTAGTGGTGTGGGAGCTTTCACACTGCACGGTGATGGTAGTCACTCACAAATAGTAAATACTTTTAATGTTGGGGAAAATAATTTAAAGTAAGAAGAAAATGTACATGCAATTAATAAAAACCTGTGTGTGTATTGCAGAGGGTTACGTGTTTGAATTTTCTATCAGAGCAATAGCAGAATTTTACAAACGTTTTCATTTTTCACTGAAAGACAGGTGTACGTGCGCTCACAAAAAAATAAGAACAACTACTTGTCAAAGTGGACTTATGAGGGGAACCGTCTTCTCGGATATCTTGCTGCGTGATATCTGTATCTCGAGCATGCCATTATGAGCATTTTACCGAGAACCTTTTTCATTCTATAGCGTTCATTCAGTGGAAGTGCGTCCGGTTTCAAAGAACTGCAGTTGCAGTTGATCTGCCAGAGGACCAGATTGCCTCTCTTTGCTGGTGTGTTCATCTCTGCTTGCAGATCAATACAGCCCAGCACACTTCTGTGTGGGTTTGGAGGAGACAAAGTGCTACATTTCACTCTATTCTCAACTCTTTATATCACACTCTCGCAGCACAAGACTTTTAAGCCAGTGAGCGAGTGGGTGAAAATTTGTGACATTACGGACTGTTGCTTCATTTTCCGAGGGGATATTTTTCCCTCGGAACAGCAGATGAGGTTTTGTTCTGTCAACACATATTTGACCGGCACATTAAACAGGTCATAACTCGGCTTTCATAGCCTCCCTGTATTATAACAACAAGCCGGCACTTCAACTCTGGCTTTATTAAGGTAATTTGTTATTGATTTAATTCAGTACGAGTGCGTGCACACACTGACCAGTGGCTACATTTACTCACTTTGTTTTTGTGTCGCCCTCTCTCAAAAGCATGGATAACAGCCTCTTGTCTTTGTGTGAGCAACGATTGGCGAGTCCATATAACCGATTTTAAGGTTGCATTGTGACTGAATGGATTGGTTGTACCACCGTTGCACTATAGAGATGCTGTGCTTTTATGTGCGATGAACACCAAATTCAAACACATCTTTTTGTCTTCACGAGCATCACTGTCTTTGTTAGCCAGCAAGGAAAGGGCCAGCTTCTTGTTGCCGTTGTTGTTTGCTAGTCCACAGAAAATCAAGCAAACGCTGGAGGTTGTAAATGCATCAGAAGTGAAGGACTGCAGGGAGTTAAAGCATTTAGATTTACATCCCAGCGCTTATTTTGTGGGTAAATTGTGGGTTTGTGTTTTTAGATGCAGTCTTTTCTGTTGCTAAACCACCTACATGGAGCCATACTGTGCGGATAACTGCTCACTATTAAAGGGAATAAACAAGGCTGTAAAAGGAAGCTATGGCAAATTTAACGTAAAGTGCAGGCCTTTGGTGGGTCAGAAAACCTCCCCTTTCATGACTGATTTTATTTTACGATTGGCAATCAGTAAAACGCTGAGCGCCCGTGTGTTCCCCTCCCTGCCATTTTGTGAAACATTTGTTTCCACTTGCCAAAGGCCTCTGGTGCAGCGGGGGATTCAGTGCCCCTGAAATGGCAGGTGAAACTTTCTGCTTGCCTAAATAATTTCCTAGCAGAACAATACACAGCAAGGGCATAGGCGGTGGAAAGTGAGGGTCAATTCAAACTCTTGTGACAGGAAACAACATGGATATTAGCCGATGGCTCTCATATAGCACTCTGTGCACTAGTTAAGTGGCAGCGCCCCTGAGTCTATCTGGCATCTCTTTTTTTCATTGCTTCACTCACTTTGTGAAAAAAAAATTGGAAGTGCAAATGGGTCGTAAAAGCAACTATCCTCTGGTC
This sequence comes from Helostoma temminkii, assembly GCA_900302695.1. Taxonomy (NCBI): domain Eukaryota; kingdom Metazoa; phylum Chordata; class Actinopteri; order Anabantiformes; family Helostomatidae; genus Helostoma; species Helostoma temminkii. The sequence goes on from OMLM01004980.1 coordinate 82,250, forward strand.
ATAAAACGATTTATCTAACACGCTAACCTGGTTTCTTACCACGTACTTTACATCGTGCTAAACACACTACCTGGGGTTCAGATAAGATATGCTGTGTGCTGTTAGTAGTGTTTGTTCAGGTCACACCCACGACTATGAAGCAAATGTATGTCAGTGCAGCATAGTGCACAAATAGGAATTTATCAGTTTAGTGGAATTAAAAAATTTTTTTAAAGTTTATGGATTTTCAGATAAAATCACTTGTACCAATAAAGTATTTATTGGAATTTAAAGACAATTGTAGTTTTTAAACAATAATTATTTAAAAAAACTTATATACAATACTTTATTTCTTTCTCTCATTCAATTTGTTACATTTATTTATTTATAATTTTTTTATTTCAAATTTAAAGATTAACAATATGGACAACTGTCACACACACACACACACACACACACACGCACCGTCTCGTTCTTTGTGCTTTGTGAACAGGACTTGTCCTTATCAGTGCACAGCTGCAACACTATTTGGGAAAATATTCAATTTCTGTGTGACAGAGGAGAACCTGGGAGGCAGGGCTCTAAGCAAACAGCAGTTATTGCGGCTCTGCCATAGCAGGCGAGAGCAAGGCCTGGCTGGGAGAGAGGGGGGATCTGCGGACGTCTGCCAGGGGAAGGAGTAATGTCTCGGCTGGATTATAGGAGAGCGAAGCACATCCACACTTAAAAGCCCCTTTTCCAACAAGACAGGGCTGTTATTTAGGGATGGTGTGGGTAAACACACCAGAGCAATATATTTCTTCTATATAGGCTGCTGTTGTCCTTGACAATTGTGACTCGTTGCAAGTGAGAAAAGTTTTACTCCATGTGGCTTTTTTTTTTCTTTTTTCCCCCTAACATAATTTCATTTTGCCATTTTGGGCTTTGGGCGTTCTCCAGCATTCAGGCTGTCATTATTCCAGTGAAGTGCAAAACTGGTAAGCGGTATTTAACATTATATGATAATATCGTTTTACTTTAGTTCAAACTGCAGTGTTTTTTTATATTATGTTTTTGGTCATGGTCCTTAGATATACAGTGTCTGTGCCTGTATATCAAATGATTTACATACCCTTGTGCTGAGCTACATACTATTTAGCAATTAAGTGAAGTATGATGCACCCCCACAGTGCAGAATGCAAAAGTCAAATCAGGCTGAGTTGCAAGGAGCAACAATGCTATAAGTACAGAGAAAACAACAATAATTTGTTTTCCAATGGATTAAAATGGAACTAAGAGCAGGTTATGGTCCATACTAATGCACTGACAGTGCTTTAATTCAGAAAACTACACAAGGTGTTTATTTAGACTGATGTGTGTATGTCTGAATGCAGTTTTTAAAGCAGTGTTGATGTTAGATGATTAAATAAGCCAAGGTGAAGTGTATGTGCCTCTTAAGCACAGTGTAATCCTGCCAAATACATATTATATCAAATGTTCTTAAAGTATGCATCGCTGCATATTTCATCCTATATGCTTATTTGGTTTTGTGGTATTTGAAAGTCAGAAGCTTTGATAAATGCCATTTTATTCTACAGTATTTAGTTGGGGAGTGTGGAAGCTTTGTTCTTGTAATGTAGTTGCCAAGTCAGATGGAGTTGAGCGTCTGGTCTGGGAGTTTCAGAGGAATATCACAGGCATGGTAAGTTGCTAAAAACTAAGCTAATCAACAAAATAATTGTCTGTTCAATTGCTAGCATGCCAGAGACATCAAACACAGCCGAGACTGGAAAAACAATCAAATTATCTCTTAATGATTGCTCACGCTGACAGATGAGCACTTGTGAGTTGGTTTTGTTTGTAGGCGACATATGTGAGGAGAAATGAAGTTTGTGGTCGCTCGCTCATAAATTCTGTGTACGTTTTTATAATCTACATAGATATCCATCATCACCTGTAATGAAAACAATTGTATCTTATTATGTGGTTTTTGGCATTGAAAGAGAAAGAACTGTATCAGTCTATTAATTTCCTGCAGTGAATCATGAATCCTGCTGTTTTTATCCCCGCAGTATCCTCCATGTGTGGTCCACAAAAAATGTTTCTGTTTCCTCTACAGACTAAAGTTTGGCCGTTGTCTGCTCTCTCTCTCTCTCTCTCTCTCTCTCCCTCTCTCTCCCTCTCTGTCTCCCTCCCTCCCTCCCTCCCTCTCTTTCTGTCTCTCTCTCTCTTTCTGCTTCTCTTTCTTTCTCTCTCTGCGTAGATAATGTCTCTGCAAATGATTTAACTGTCCTGGTTGAAGTTCCTTCCAGTAATTGTACAAGCAGAGACTGGGTGCTTTACAGGAAAACAATAGTCATTTTATCTCACATCTCCACTACTCTGAAACTCAACTGAACACTACCCTGGACTGGACTTTACGGACTTTTTTTTCGAGGGTCTGAATCGAAGAAACAAATCAGGTATGCTTTCTCTCCACCCCCAAATGAAGTGACAGCAAAATAGGCGCCATTAATTTTGCGTCCAAGTGTTGGATGATTGGAATGCATGTCTTGCAACATGCACCTGAGGGTAAGAGCAGCCTTGGGTGGTACTTAGTTGACTTCAGAAGCATGCACGCAAGAGAGGTTTGGTAATTATTAATCAGAAATGAATTTGGACAAATAGTGGCTGTGCTTGTAGAAATAATTACTACACATTTTCCTAAATATCTTTATAAGAATTAATTGCAAATAAATATATTTATCCTTAATTTTGATATTGCTGCTGTTATAATTATATTTTTTTAGACAGGCAAACCTCTATATAAAAATATGAAAATATGTTTCACACCTCCGTATTTTACTGTGATTGCTTCAGGTTGGAATTGTTTAGTTTTTTGGCAGAACAGAACAGGGAAGCTTTGATTGTGTTGCTGTGGAGCAGAATTGACCTTGTGTGTCAGAATAAGGTTTTTCTACGCCTTGTTTCATACAGAGCACTCTTAGACTGAAATGGCCTTAGGAGGAGTTGTTCTTGACAGAGATGCATTGTTTCAGGCAGCCAATAAACCACTGCACTGAGTGGCTACATCTGTGAACCTCATCTTGACTACAGTGTGGGGCTAGCAACAACACGGCAACTGCCACAGCTGCACCTGCTGCTGTCTCAGTACAGAGCCTCCCTCTCTGTTTCCCATAGAGCCGCATCACTCTTCCCTCCATGACAAGCCAGAGGCGGTGGTCTCTGTTTGGGTCAATTGGAGAGAAGCTTCTTGGGAAAACATTTGAAAACAGAGGACAAAATGTCACTCCCAAAAAGAGATGTTAAAATAAAATTTCTGCCCTGAGGGCCAGTATTTGCGTCCGGTGAAGCTTGGCTATAAAATTCCTGTCTGTAAAACATAGTGGGGTTTAAGAGCACTGGCTTAGTAAAACCTGACCACCACTTGAGTGCACATTCTTCATCATATTTTCCCAGCTCCAGTAACAGTCTAGGGTTTGATATGACAGCAAGTTGTCTCTGTGTAATATTGTGAATGATGAATACAGATAAATGGAGCTGACTCTTCAGTATACACACTGCCCTGCGTGTGTATTGAGGCCATTCAGAAGATGAGCTGATCAGCTAAGAAGAGATTCGGGAGCATTAAAGGCTTTTAAATCTCGTATGTACTCATATTTGCTACGCGGCTGTTAAAAGTCACAGAGCTAGGATTTAGTGTTGGAATAACATAACTAAACCTCACACTTTTGTTGTGCACATTTATTTGGTTCAGTGAATACCTGAAAGAGAAAATAAGAAGCAGAATCGGATCGATTGTACAACACAATGCAGCCACCTTGCTGCTTTAGAATAAAGATTATTAGAGGGGAACAATGACGAACAAGATGGTTTTAAGACAGGTGAAGTGATGCAACATGTCCACTTTTCTGCCAAATTGAACTTAGGAGTGTGAAAAGCAATGCACGACACGAGGAGTGAATGCAGATAGTGTAGGATTGACACAGGGGAAGACTGAGCGACAGTGGCCGATGGCTTCTCTTTACAGCTTTGCTTGTACAGCTGTGCCAGCCCTGGCATTCATTGCTGCCTGTTGAATCCAACTCCTCCGCAACTGCCGGGGGGTTAGGTAATGAACATCTTAAATACTGCAGATAAGTTCAATCCCTGGATGTGTGTGTGTGTCCATGAGAATGTGAAATTAACCATGTATTTTTAATGAACATTGGAATGCTTAATATTGACACCTCAGTGTGTGATTTGATCTTTTTGGCATTTGCATAAGAAAAATACATATACAGGCTTCCCTAATAATTCATCATGCCTCCTTCTAAATGAGGTGTGATGCTCTGCTGGTGTGAGTTCTGCTATAAATCACACATACCCTCACTGCTTTATCCATTAGACCGACCTGTTTGTCTTATTCAGCTATTCGGTCCCTACCACCGGTTCTAGTAATTAAGATTAGTGTGAGAACTGCAGCTTCGACTTCACACCTGGTATTTTATCACTGGAAGTGAGATGTGAAGAAGCAAGAAGACAAAATGACAATTGAGTTGACACAACAGATTCCTCTAAATCAGGACACTGATAATATATATCTTTTGTTTCATTGCAAGACTGCAATGTTTGTCAAATATCACGGCGGTTATTACTTTTAGTCATTTATCACCGGTACTGTTAATTAATAAAAATAATAATAACGCTTTCAATATTATTACTAGGATGCACGAAAAAATGTCTTTGTTTTCAGATTGGTGACGCTGTATTTTTCATCCAATCTAATAGGTTTTAAATGCTTTATGTAGCTAATGAAAAAGAAAATATTTCTTAGTCCATGAAGGCTTGTGGCGCTTAATGTTGTAGTCCAAATGACCAAATTTGGAGATACATTTTATCTCCTTGCAATTAATTAAATATGTTTTAAAATAATTGCGATTTATTTCTTACATCGTAGAATAAATTCTTAGAGTATGTAAATGTAAGGTTTTATGTGTTACGCTCTTTTATGTAGCTTACCGCAACTACATAAAACAGCCTATAAAACCTGAAATTAGTTTTGGAGGAGCCTACCTTTTATTGGGGGGGATAGGTAGCACCGATTGGTCAATTAATGTAACACCAAAAGCCAGTATGGGCGATATAATGTAAAGGTTATCTGTGTGTTCTCATAAGAAACAGCAGCTAGGAGAATTAAAGCGAACATATGTTTCTGACTTTATAAATCACCCATTGATAAAATCAAAGCAAGGTTAAATTATGGCTGGACATAAGCTCTGAGCAAGCACAGAGCACTGCATCTGTGCCTGGCAACATGTTTCATTTTTAGCTTCAGCATCAGCAGCTGAGCCAATGTGATGAGTGCTATTCTGTAGTAGTTGATGAAATGGGGGGGAAAGCAGTGTAAAGGGGACAGTCAGATGGGGGGCAGACATGGGTGCATTTTTGTCGTTGCAAAAAGTGGTGCCAGTGGCATTTCCGTCATTCATCAACTCAAGCTGATTACTAGTGAGTCTGGAATGAGCTGACAGGATGCGGATCCCGCAGCCATTACCATCAGAAATAGGTCCAGCAGGCCCAGGGCTCCTTGGAGCTGCAGCTCGAAGAGGCCGGGACCTGCCTAAAGGATGGAAAGGTTTGCTGTGCTGTGCTGTGATAACATTTTTCTGAGTATGGAGGTGAAGTTGTATATTTTCTTTAGATATTTAATGTAACTTTAAAAGATCTTTCTATTACGAACCCCAGGAACATTTGCTCTGTGGCTGAGTTGAATTGTAGCTACCAGACACAGAGCATAACAGTCAGCGAGAGACTCTGAATGTTGCCGACACTGCAACGCCTACTCACTTTACTGTAAGGGCCAAAAAAATAGACCTTTTATTCGATCACCTGAAAAGGTTCATGGGTTCCTCTGCATAATGGAAGCAATGTAGCAAAGGGAGGAGTGTGCAGGCATTACCTGAGGATAGTGCAGAAATATTCTTAAGCTCTCAGCTGCATACTTGGTATTTAAACTTTACCAGAAGTTAAACATTTTGCGCCAAGACAAAGATGTGTAATGAAGCTTTCATAATACGACTCATACAACTGGAGCATGCAGTAATAGCCCCAAACAAAAGTGCTAATTGACGATGTGTATATTTTGGTGCATAAATTATAGAAGGATGACAGAAATGAAAAATATTCTCAGGACAGGGCTGAATATTTAGTATTTTTAAAATTTTAGATTCTGGGGTTACAGATCATTATTACTTTTAACCTGTGGTTCTCGTTCACGCATTTCTTTAAAATCACATTTCAGTAACCTTTGTTGTAAAGATTTAAAATTACAAGTATTACTCTGCGATCAAAAGAGTTTTCCATATTTACAAATGTCGAATTCAAGAATTGTTGACCTTGTCGCACCTGTTCTTGTTGACAATAAAACATAAAAATTTACAAATTTTTTACTACTTTGCAGTAATTAATTTACAAAATATTTTCTTCACCTGCACAGAGCGGCGATAGTTAAAGGCTGTTCATTACAGCTCAGTTTATGTGAGTTTGAGAAAGTGGGAGATTGCACTGTAATTTGAAAGGACTATACTGTATAAAATGTAAACCATTCACACATTAGTAAATGTATTCCATTCTCATATGTCTACATACTCATTATGTGCAGAGAGAGTAATAGTCGATTATGTCAACAGAGACAGATCAAACAAAGATAACACACATTTTTTGGTACAATTTATCAAATCTTTAATCAAATCAAACGTCTTTCGTCTACACTGCTCACTGCATTATGTTGCTTTGAGTGGTGCGTCGTGTTGGGTAAAAAAAAAACTCACAGAAATGCTCGTTGATGTTCAGAGGAGCATTTTCCTCCCCAGCAAGAGCCCTTGTCAAACTATCGCCTGTTCGCCCACCATGGGACTTTGTTATCACTCACTTCATATTCATAGCGAGTCTTATTCTCTTGTCATTATTTTGTATAACTTAGAGCTGTAGCAATTACACTTCAGTGGATTACCTATGCAGAGATACAGAGATTAAAATCTCTTCTTCATCCTACCTCCAGTGCTGCGGTTCAAAGGTGCAGCCCGTACTTCAATCTGCTATCGTTTGGCAAAGCAAAAAATTGGTCACCCTTTCAGAGTTTGTTTGGGAATTTGAATCCCTTTGGTATTCAAAACAGGAGTGCCTTATGACAGGGAGATAATTTCCTGGTGAATGTTTTATCATACTCCGTTTGACAGTCTCCTGTATCTGCTTGCTCTCTCTCTCCTTGTGTCTTCAGATTCCCTGACTTTGGTCCAGTTATTGAGGGGAAAAAAGGAACAAAAAAGAAAACCCTGTTTGTTTTTCCCTCCTTTGTTATCACAGAAGAGCAAACACATATTTAACATACACAAGGTGCAGAAGCAGTGATTGCTGTATCTGCTATCCTACTGTGGGTGGCAGGGGGTGATAACATAAGCCACAGAAGCATTTACATATTTTTTTTAATCATGTCAAGTCTAAATCATGGTCAGTTGGAAGCTGGGAAATTTTCTTGAAAATGTTTTGCCTATGTGACTGTGTTTTGTATAAGAAACTGCACTATATTTAAAAATGTTCACTGTCAGTGTCACATCATATGTTCATCTATTAAATGGACATGTTTGCTTCATGACTTCTCTCTCATCACTGCCGAAGCCGAAACTTTCTCTGATTTAAAAACCAACTCAGTGTCTCTCAGTTGTAAAGTGAGGCTTGTCCATTCTACAGTGAGCAAGGAGGAGTGAGATCCTATAGCACCTTAGTTATTAAAACTGGGGAAGGGGATGAGCCAATCTGAGCTTGTTTGCATCACAGTCTCCCCCCCACCTCCCCCCCACAGTGCTGATGTTATGCTAATGAATGCTGTGGAAGAGGCTCAGCCCCAAAACTGTCCTCTCTCTTTCACAGCTGAAGGTGGGGAGAGGGCAAGGAGCAGTGACACTGAAACTGTACAAGGAAACCTAATGATGTAGCCTGCAAATTCAAGCCAACTTCAAATACTCTATTTTGTCATGTCGCTGTGCAGATAAACGTTACATGTTTGCCTTTTTTTACTTTATAATTTTCCCCTTTTTGAGAATACGTTTCATGCGCAGCCATGCATGTAAAGCACTCATTTCTGAACAGCAGCTAAATGCCTTTTAGACATTCTCAGTGTCTTTGAAAAGAGGCCAATATACCTTCATCAGGTTTAACAAGCACCATTACCTGTCAGGGCAGTACTGACTGAAGATTTAGGACTGACAAGTGATTGCGTTCTGGAAAGGCTACACCCACTTCTTTTGTCTGAGCTTCCTGACGAGGCACGGCTATACCTTGTTTTAGGTTGACATACGCCGCTACTCCTGCCTGACAAAAGCATTCATGCCATGCCATCTTTTAGACTGAAAATAGATACTGAGATAGAAATGTGCTGGGAAGGAGTAGGCATACAATAGATCCACTCTGCTGCTGAAGTCATTTGTATAATATTGCTTCTGCTGTAAGAGTAAGGTCCTTGTGCTGTTTTCTATTTTTATGAGGACTGAGATTATGTGGTGTCCCTTGTTTTGGCTGTGTTTGTCCTTTCTCTGAGCCACAGAAAGGTTAAAAGCCTCAATTAGACACTGAGCCAAGGCTGGCCACATTATGCACGGTGCCTCTAATCTGAAAAAATTTGCACCCTTCTAAAATCTAAATATCCACTTTAGAAACACAGTCACTGCTTTCCAAGCTTGTTCATTTTTTAGGATTTATTTTTTAAGAATTCAAAAACAAAAATCTTTTTTAATGCTCTCTTGAACAATGTGTGTATTAAGGCAAATATATGCTACAGATGCTTAAGTGCAGTAATGAGGTGAATCCAGGTAAAAGCTGTTATTAAGCCACCATTAAATACACCCGTCAAAAGCGGAGCTATGGCTCAACAAGCAGAGCAAACAAAGAAACGAAGGATTTTGGAGCTTTTAGACAATTGAGATGTGGATTGTTCAGAATGGGCTGTGACTCAATTTTTAGGATTGTACATTCATTGTAAGCAAAGGATTTACTTAATAGCACATCTTTCATTGAAGGTGGAGTTAAAACATTCCTCATGTCTTCTGGTTCCAAAGATAATTGCACACTTTCTCTTTTGTTTTTCTTTGCTTAGATGAGGAAAGATATGGCCGAAAGACGCAAATTCCCACCTGCTCCCCTTCCATTTTAAATGTCTCCAGAAGTCATCTCCGTCACCTTCTTCATGTTTTATGTTGCTACCCGCTACCTTAAAAATTAATCATCCTGTTCAATAACGCCCCATGATCACAGTGCATTATTGATGCAAGGTCCTTAATAGATGGATGGAGCAGGGTTTTTAAGGGGGAGGGTCACAAAAGCTGCTTACTGGTGCATATCCGAGTAAATACAGGACATTATTATCATACACTAAAACCAGGCCTTGTGCATCCAAAAGGATTTGATCCTTTTTCTGCAAACATACATGTTATTTTAGATGAGTGGCAACAACACACACACACACACACACACACACACACACACAAAGTTACACACGCTGCAGAACTCTTTTTTTTTCAGTGAATGTGACCCTTGTGAACAAATCTCTGACCTCCACTGTTTATTTACTTTTTCACCATAGTTCAGAGTTTTTACCAGACACCCAGTAGTTGTGTGTGGCTGTGAATGTGCAGTTGTTTTTTTCCTCACTGCTTTGCTTTGTGTAGCCATATTGCATTGCATTATTTTTGCATGAACAGAATGATGATGTACTCGTGCTGAAATTGAGAAGATGAGTTTGGGAGAGTGTCTGGGCCAACTGCCGAGCTTGGTTTGTATAATCCCTGATTTGTTTTGACTAATTTAGCCATGGCAAACTGGATCACACAACAAATGTTTCTTTTATGGTGTCCTAATGTACTCTCCGAGCAACAGCCTTGCAAAGTATTTATGTGCACATACTAATTGGATTGGGTTTCTGGACAGAAGAGTGTACACTACATGTTGCATTCACTCTGTGAATTCCAAGGTGAATCGTGGTGTGTCAAGGACTCATTGGACTTGATTGGCAGGTACAATCACCATGAGATGCCCGTATAATAGCAGGGCTCCCATTCCTGACCTTCTTATTTATCTTGCTGTATTAATGTCAGCCTATTAATTCCTAAGCGGAGGAACATTTGCCAAAGACACCGTTTAACGGCCCTGGCTGAATCATTCTTATCTCAACAGACCTGAAAGGAATAGTTTTGTGCTATCAGCAAGTGGAAATGACATTTTGAAATTTCATTCGAGATAATCCACTTCACTTCCCAGTAAAACATCAAAATTACAAGTAAAATGTATGGAACCTGCATTAAAACTTTGTTACTCTGGTAAATCATCTGACTATAATCCATGTGGAAAGGCAGGTGTACGTATCTTTTAGCACTAATAGGATTTTTGTTGCATTGCTAAAGTGATTATGAGGCTATGGATTTATTATACAGTATATTCAGGCAGAGGGCAATGTAGCACTCAGCGCCAAGGGACACAGCTGAAAAATAATGTGGAACCCATAAGAAAACATATCACATATTGACAGTTGAAATTCAAAGATATTTATTAGCAAACAAGGTAAACAAGACAACGTCAAATTTAAATCTACAATTGAAATAGATTTGCTTCTGTGTCATGTATTTGTTTTTTATAACATTTCCATTTTTGTCTCCATAAATGTATTGATCAGCTGGAGTGTGCCGTGGCTTGGCTCATGATTGCTTTATTTAGTAGCCATGTGTCCTGACCAGCGGGGAGTACTCTAATCGATTAATTGAGTGGCTCATAAAAATGATGAATGGCATAAAACACTAAGAGCAATGAGCAAGACAAGCTCCACACTTATGTCATACGCGCTGGAATTTTATGCTGCTGTGTGGCTTGCGTAAGGCATTGGCAGTGACTCATTTAATCTAAACATTATGATCCACAAATTCAAAAACAATTGTTTTTATCTACTCCAAGATGATGAAATGGGTTAGCTAATACCTGAAATGATGAATAACTATGGAGCTGCATTTTAGTGTAACTACAAGCAATGTGAACAAGTAGCAATCCTAATCGGACGTCCCTTGTCATAATAGATTTGAACTGAAAATAAAATGTTATATAACAGAAAAGAACTCCTAACCAGAAACCTCCCTCATGCTTTGTGCTTTGTTTTTTCATACCATCCCTCTCACACCCACCCTCTGTCCCCCATAAAGTAGCCAAGCTGTCCTGTTGTGTAGCGTGTGTGTTTGACCTAATATTTTACTGGCTGAACTCCTGTCAGGACCTGCGTTTGGGGCACCAGCAGTCACGCAGTGTTTGGTTGGGTGTCATTCAGCTCCTCTGGCCTGTGCTGCTCTCAATCATTCCCTCAGCAGAGGGGTCAGTCTCTGATTCCTCCCTGTCCCATATCTGACTCAGTGGGGCTCCAGACTCATCCGATCACCAGCCCAATCTCTCCCTTCTGGAGTGCGAATTTTCTGATTTACGCTTGCAAATTGTACATCTTCAGCAGTGTCAAAGCAGAAATGCAATCTCTTTTGAGAATATATTTCCTCCACAGCTGAGGCTGAGTGTTCTGTGACTGAGCTCTGTGTCCCCAGGTATTTCAGTTTTCCCTCAAAGTGGGCATGAGAAACAGAGATAAGAGAAGTCTTATAGTATGTATGAATTCATTTATGAGGATGCTGTTGGAAAAACCCAATAGAAAACAAATGTCCCCCCTTTCAACATGTGGTGGTCTGTTGGTTCTGATTTACCTACTCATTGAATCCCCAGCCCCATATTTCCCTTCTTTTGCATCCCTGTGATGTTCCATGACAATTAACATCCCTTTCTTGAGGTTGTTGCAAGCTCTGGGGCTAATTCAAGGGTCAAGCAAAACTTGCAAGCTGTCAATCTTTTATTGTAACTCAAGCGCCCTCCCCCACTTGGGTTCTTTATTCTGGGTCCCCCCTCCATTCTCCCCGAACTCGTTTAATAGAATGGGCCAACTCTCCTTCTGTTCTCCTGTGGTCCTCTAACAGCTAGAGAGGAACAACCAGGAGCTTTGTCTAAGGATCCTGGCATTCTTTCACATCTGCCTCTTGTTTTCAGACCCCCACTGCATTCGAATTTCAAACTGTCCTTTTCAATCAACCCTACTCTGCTTCCATCTAATAAGCCCCTTCCTCTAGTTACTAAGCCCTTTTTTTCTTAAGAAGACCAACTGAGTTCCTGCAATTCACAGTTTTATCACTCGGTTTACAATTATAATGCATTCTGTCGTTTATTGCCAATATATCAAGTACACACATGCTTAAAGCCTCTGGGCCCACGCCCCTGTGGCTTCTCCATTTCTCAGAGTACTTAAACATCTGTCTGCAATGACTCCATATTTAGCCAAAACAGTGTGATGCCTGTTGACATTTTAGCAATCTGTGCTTAACAATCACAGAACATTGCCTTGATCATGTCTCTCGTAAATTAGAAGAAGACATGTTGAAGATGGTGCTGTTCATCATCTGTCCATCCCCTGTATAAACTTCAGACCCCAACACAACAGCACATTGCTGCAGACGCTATAACTTGAGCTGAGATCACAACCAAGTTGAGGGCTATTTAAGAAAACAGTCAAGGTACAATCACTGGCAGTTTCTGTTACATGGTGGAGACAGAAAAGAAACCTCCAGCTGAGAGGGGAGACCTCAGCACTTTTAATGAGGAGAACGGCAGTCGGGCAGGTTCCCTCCAGTCCGTGCCTTTGGTGTCTCAGCATGTTAAACACTCACAGCATGATACAAAATATATTAAAGTATACAACTGTTATCATCGATTTACAGAACACCCATCCCCATGTACTAGGGATCTGCATTCTGCTTTTTTTCATGGCAGGGGGTCTCGGCTGCCTTGGAGGCAAAACTGTTTAAAGGCATCATGTCTTTGTCTTCACATTCTGACATGGGAGGTCTGTTGAGCAAACTGCCTCGTTTTTACACTAAGCAATGATGACAGGGAAGAAAGAATAATCATATTGATTCGACACTGAGGATTATAATAGTTTGTTTACACATGTAAACACAAACACCCGCAGTCACCAAAGAGACATACAGATATACTGAAATGCACACATTAGTCAGTTCTAGTGTTAATTAATACAGTGGTCAGGGATATGAAAACGGAAGAATAAGGTATTTTTAAGTTATTATTCTTGGGGTTAGGAGGCAGTGACAAAAGACTTTAGGTTCTTTAGGAAGATTTGAACAAGTTTTGGTTGTAGCACTAATCCACAATACTAATATGTGGAGGGTAAGTTAGTCTGTTACATTCATAATTTCATTGTAACTGTAAGTGTAAGGCACTACACAGATTTTTGTAAATAACATGCAAGTGTTTTAATCAGGTTATCTTACTCGTGTCCAGGTCGTAAACCGAGCAGGCACAGCATCAGCATCTTTGAAATTGCTCTTGGCACATATACCATAGTGTGTGTGTTTTGATTCTGTGCACGCACCGTAGAGGTCATGGAGTGAACCAGATGCAAAATGAAACTGTATTTGATAAAAGAATGACAAGGCTGGGGATGAAGGGAAAATAAACCCCATTTTGTTGAATGACAGTGAAACAAATGTAATTCTACAACTAACACCTCAAGTAATAGAGTCGGTGTGACTCTGCTCTGTAAATTTTGATGTTAAAAAACAATTAACACAGAAGAAATCATTACTCATAATATAGTTCTCTTGAGTGTGACAGTATATGGGTTCTGACATCCCTCTCAATATTAATTTCACAATTTATTTTTCAGGAACGTGAGTTCCAGTGAATCATGTAAACACCTCAGTCAAACTGTTACATACATAATATTTAAAAGAAAATCTAAATAAAATACTTCATAATATTTACTGACACTTACAATATGATGATTGAATGGGATTATCATCCCTCAGATCTCAATATGTAAATGTGTGTGTGATATAAGTATTGTCTGTCTCACTAACTGGACAAAACAGTAAGAGCTAAAATCTGACTTAGAGATGAAGTTAAAGCTCCTTAAGGATAAACACTCACTATACAGCTTTATTGTGGAGACAATCTGCTTAAGGCCTCATTACACTGCATGGACCTTGAGTGTAGGCTGCTTACACTTAGCCCCTGGCTTGATAAATTTAATTGATGCCACATGCACTTATCAGCTAAAGAATAAGTGTTAGGGTTTTGTTGGAATCCAATATATTTGTCTCCGTGATCAACTTTCATTTGTCAAGTTATACGACTGCACATTATTCCATTAAAACTAAATACACTGTGGCTGCAGTACTCTGCTCCTGTTAACCTCTTTTAAATGGCTCTAAAATTAGAGGTCTCAGGTGAGGCTTAATGTCATACTAGATGAGCTGATTATGGCGGGCTTAATTATAACTTTGTTGGCTAATGTGTGCACTCTGCATGTTTTCTCCACATTGAATTATTACACTGTCTGAGAACTCAGTCAAAATAGATCAGACACTCTTCAGGCTGTGGTTATTCTCCAGTGTGAGAAGCCAGCCGAAGCCGATTTGTGCCGCTCTGACTGTACACGACAAACAGAATTCCTCACCATCTTTTCAGCTGAGTTCTCTTGTTAGATGCTAGTGTGATGGATAACATTCAGCCCCTTGGATCTTAACAAACAATTGTAGACTGCACATACTGCAAAAAATGCAATGTTGTTTTTGAATGTGCTTAAAAAGAAGAAGAAGAAAAAACAGTTTCTAATGGGGTCCTATGTGCCTTGTTGCCAGAGTGATGCCACATCCCATGGTGAATGTGCTAATGGTTTGTGGGAGTGAGAGGACTGAGCTTACAGCAGTGTAAACAGACAGACAAAAGGGAGCCGTTAGTAGTGAGAAACGCATGCCTGGGCGTGCAGGTAGGCATTAGGTTTCACCCTACACAGCTCCAGCACAGTATCCATGACAGGGAGGAGGCCATTTGCTTTTGTAGCGAAAGAGAGCAAAAACAAACATTCAAACAGTCTAGTAGTAGAGGGACAGCAATGGAAGAGGTGGTCGGACAGGAATTCTGGTTCAGAGAGGTGTAGGGGGTGTGGAGGGGGGACTGGAGAGATAAGGGTGTTTGTGGTCAGTCACAACAGAGAGAAGTGACCATTTGCGGGGTAGTTTTCTTTGTTTGTTTGTTTGTTTGACCAGAGTGTGGGGCTGGAAAGAGTAGGATAATATCACTCAACCAGAACCACTGTTACTTTTGAACCTCTGCTTATTTAGAAGTGAAATTCCACTGGTGGGAAATATTACTTAAATAACAAGAAAATGCAGATATTTTCAAAGTAAACATGACATCTTCTTAAAAACACATAATACTGGATGTATTGCAATAATCAGTATTTGACTAAATAAGACACTGCAAGATGAAACAGAGTCAAACAGCAACCAAGTTAATGCAAGCCAGTGTGACTGTAGCAGGATGGAAAGCTTACTGACTAATGTTCATTAAGCTATTGTTAGATAAGTTGTTAGATTAAATTTGAAATTTCATTCAGCTGGAAGCTTTTGTTTAACAACACAGACATTTTATTTGGACATTAGAAATCTTAAAATATGGAAAAGTTACTCTTGCCATTTAATGTTACTTTAAATTCCCTACATGTCACATTGGGGTTGAGTTCAGTAAAGCTCTTGCATAATCTGAAGATTTAAAAATGTCCAAAAGGCATAGGTTTTTTGCAAAGAGTACAAAAAATGATTATTTGCCAGACCACAGATAAGCATCACTTGCTATAGGTCAAGAGGAGATGGGCAGGGCGGGCCTTCTCTGTTTGATGACAGCACTGGTCTCTCCCATCTCCCCTTCCCCACCACTAAAATGGTAAACATTCAGTTGCTTTTAAGAGATTTCCCTTCTCTGGATTATTGACCTTTGAGGCTTATTTTAGAGGCATGCGTGGGTTGGTATCATTTCACAGCTTAACATTTGTCACATTTCTGCAGTGGGATGTGAATATGGTATTGCACGCCTTGTGTTAAAACATGTGTCAGGGTGAATTCCTCTGTGAACACAGAGACGGAGTCTGCATGTGGAATATATTTCATCTCTGAACTAATCATCTCTCGTGGTCTGCTCCACAGGTGAGAGGATCAATGATGAGCATATCTGAAACCAGCCGGCTTGGACCTTTTTAATCAGAACCTTTTTGTCACAACGTAGACCTACCACAAGACATCAACACCAGACAACATGGCGTGCTCCCTGTGGAAACTGCACATCTTCTGCTGGTTTCTCATCACACTGGCCCAAGTTAACTCCACAGAGGGTAAGTACATATGAAACAGTCATCTTTGTTTTCTCTAAAAACATCTCCATTTACTCTCATGCCAGGATTTTTATAGCGTATTTTAAATGAGTATTATTTCAGGCTCAGTGACGACCAGTGCCAGAAATCATATTTTTTGCTATTGTCTTATTTGGGAATGTAGCATAAGCGGTCGAATTATAAGTCAAACCAATGCTGCTCCTCTGAGTGTAGACAATGCTTGTGTAAGTAATGCAGCTGTGAGGACAGTGGGCACAGGCGGATGGGGGATAATCTTGAGTGGTTTCATTAGTTGGTAAATTGTGAGTTGTCTGAGATTTTCTGCTTGAAAGCGTCAGTTGTTCCCAGTGGCATCAGAGCTGGAGCCATTTGTAAATTCCTCGCTAAAATGTTTTGTCTCATGGTAGACACATACAGATTTCACACCTCGAAAAATATAAAGCTTGAATGTATTTTAATCATAGGATGTTTAGCTTTGATTAACTCACTCTCGCTCTTACAATCACTTACACAAGATTTATGCATCCAAACCACAGATTTCACAAATACCCTGTATCCTGTAAACATTGGTGTGGTGACAAACATAGAGTTGCATTATTAAAAATAAACCAAAACCGGTGTCTTTTTAGTGCAGTATATCAGAAGAGCCTTTATAAATTTGGTTGAAACTCTGTCAAACTTCACTAAACCTGCTTCACTCGTTAAATAATGATGCATTAGTTCGAAAGGTAATGATTGCTGAAAATGCTCAATTTACAGTTACAAGTCACTGTGGCGTAATATATCACACCATATGTGTTTCTTATGTATCATCTGGCTTCGGTTTTGATCTTTCTTTTGAAGACATGTCAGCTGTGTGTGGTCCCTACAGGCTTCAGTGAAAGTCACAGGAAAGAAATTTAAAAGCCCATCAACATATGTATTCCATACATCATGGCACATTTTGTTGTAGAAACCACATGCAAAGATAAGAGTTTATAACCTTGTTAGTGGGTTGGAGCTTACCTCAGAGAGCTTTTTTCCCCATGTTGCAGTACCCCTGGTTTCACCAGGCACATAAAGTCAGCTGACAATACTGGTACTGGAAGCTATCAAGGGATTGACACTGTGCTACTAATTCCTAATGGTTGGGTGGTGGTGTAATGGATAAACCTTAGTACCCCTGTATGACACCTTGCTGAAGTAAACAGATAGAATGAACTGTGAACTGGTGCACATGATGTCATGAGAATGAGTCCATTTATAGATGGTAGTTGTTGTCATTCACCTTTTTCCCTTGTTGGTTCCCTTCCCCTATCACCTACTCCTTATTTCCCATCTCGGCTTCACAGATCAGCCCAGAAACAGTTCATTACAAACAATATCCCCAAGTAAACATGCTTCATTTAACTGCATCTACTCTTAATATCTTTTTAATGCATTTTTATAATTGAATTAAATGGGTTAGTGCAATGCTGTAAATAGTTTAAAGTTTTTCCCCCTTGTTTTTCACATTTGAAGGATGAGATATTAATACAGCCAGGACTGATACGGCAGCTGTCTCTGACCTCCTTTTTTACAATACATGTTCACAAGTGTTTTTGTTCAGCTGACTCACTGCCAAACCAAACCTTTCATCAGACATTTTCCTTATTTTCTCTTTAACTTAACATTGAAAAAATGGCCTATGTACATCAATAACCACAGCAACCCACTCAGTAATATTAATTTCTGAGCCTGATTTGCCTATTTTAATTATGCTGTACATATGGAATAGTCTTTTATATATAGTAAACTATAAAGAATATAGAGCAAATGCCTAGAGCTTTTCAACCCAGCAATTGGGTGGGATGGGATTACGTTATACTCTTGTGTTGCATTACACCAAGAACAAAAAAATCACTTTGAAGATATAATTTCTATCCTACTTATAAACCGCATTTTCATTGCAGTATTGTTTAGAGTCACGGTACAACTTATACAACTTTAATAAATATTTTGTAATATCGTGTAATATCTAGTTTTATACGCTGTGATTGTTTGAAGGTCTTGGAACATGAATCTGAGCTAGTTCTGTCACACTGTGCCCGTAATCCTAAGCCCAGGAGGGCTCTGTTATGACATAGAGACCTTAATCAATAATGGTATTAATGTGGGTATATTGATATGAGACCAAATATCATCTGGGATTTTGGTTATAACATAGATGTCAAATATCTTCCCAGATTTAAAGGATCCACACTTATGTATGTATGTATGTATGTATGTAATATCTCAGCTACATTAAAGAAGCACCACTTAGTCTGTTATAACTTTTGTTAAATATCCTGAGGAAGAAAAACAAAACAAAACAAAAAACAGGTGATGATGTTTGGGCTATAGAGAATGCATGTTTTTCAATGAAAGCTTGCTGCACGGATGGAGGTAATTGAGTGAACAGAGCATTTGCCAATCAGGAAGGACCTAACAAATGTATTTATTTAATTACATAATGGGAAGGGAATAAATTGGTGCTTTTAGACCCTCACCAATACCAAAGGATTCTGGTCAGTATATAGTGTCCTGTAAATGTTTGATGTTGACAATCATTTTAAAAAACTGCCTATCATAAGAGTCCCAAAAATGTGAAATTACATAATTTTTTATGTAAGTATTGGTTAGATATCAAATAGCACCAGTACATGACAGTAGATGTGGTAGGTCATAAAGTAGGAGACATAGCTATCACTTTAATCAGTATGCATTACTTTGACCTGCTTTGATATAGTTTTATATCAGCACAAGTTTGCCCTCTGGCATTAAGAGGGATCTTCTTTGAAGGAGTAGGTTTATTTCCTTTTGTCCTACTGGTGTCCTCTGTAGATGTCACCATAGCAACCTAACAGAAATGAGGTAAAGGTGTAATTTATGAAATAATAGCGTGTGATTATTTTATGTAAAAACTGTGATGATCTTCCCTTGAAAACACATGACTAAATTGGCTCACATGTCTTCCAACATAATGTAGCAAAGTGTCATGGGGTTGAAATGACTTATCTGTCTCAGTGACAGAATAACAATTCACATGTAGCTCAGCCTCTCACTCACAAAGGCTTTCCTGAAGATTGTTAGAATTACTGTGAGGCAGAATAAGAGAGCAGAGCATGGGTTCTGTGTCAGGAAGAAGGGAGGGCAAAGTCTGAAGGCAGCCAGTCATCCTAGTAAGACTGCCAAGAATATATCAGCAAAATATGCCTGTTACATATCTCTGGTGTTTATAACTTCATTTTGTTGATGCATATTCCCTTATTGTGTTCAGCATTATTATTTTGAAATCAATTATACAAATGATATGACCATATGATAAATAAAACCATTACTGATATAGGTTTTTGTAATCTAAAGGAGAAGTATATATTAAAGCGAGGTCGTGGGAATTTTATGTAACAGCGACTCAACAGCCACTGTTTTCTCTAGATTGTGTGTTGCCATTTTATCACTATGGGGTCTGGTTATGTCTGTGAGGTGAAGAGCACATAAAGAGCCTGCCATGATATAAAAGCTGTGTTTTAGTGGCACAACTTGTGTGAACAGGCCCGACATGGAGAATTTCAGTTTCCTCCATATACCCTGAAACCACACTATTGTTTTCCGTCCAAGCTTGAAATGTTTGAAGTACTTGAGATTTCTCAAGGGCAACAGGAAAAGGCACCTTTAAAAGTCCTCTTTTTGTTCCATGTGAAAGGAAAAGAGAAGAGACTTAAAGTCTTCATCCCAAAGTGAATGGTTTGAAATAGACAATCAAGGTCCTCTGAAATGTAATTACTGGAGGTAAAAGCCCAGGGTTTAATGTGAGCCAAAAGCTGCAAGAACAGGACTGAGCATCTTCCAGTGCTGTGCCACCACCTATTTGCTCTGGTAACCCCTTTAACCACAAAATCATATTCAATTATATTTATATCATGAAGGTGGACAATCATGCAGAATTCCACAATCTCAAGTTTTTCTTCGACCCTCACTTCAAAATAAGGTAATTGTTAGTACAGACTCCCAGATTAGTTTCTAAATGCTGTCAGGTAAAGTTTTAATTCACATATTATAAGCCTGTTACCATATTTGTGCATACTGTTTTTCATTGTCACCAGTAGGTTTCTCTTTCTCAAGAGCTTTACCTCTGCATGTTCGCCTAAAGAGACAAATTTAAATACTCTCAAATCAGCATTTGTGAAATGATGAGGCAATAGGCCTCTTCTTTTGAAGTACTAATTTGTGCCAGCATTGTATCCAGGGAAAAAAATAGTACCCTGTTGCTTTGGCACAATCCTGTTCTGTTGCCACTTAAGTTGATATTAAGGTACTGTCTTAAGTAATTGTTTTCTAAAATGGTGTTTTTACAGCTTCCAGTTTACTTCATATTGGAAACAACACCAAAACAGGGGAGATTTTTTTCTTTGTCTCATGTATCTTCAGTAAACAGCTTCTGCTAGGTTTGTGTTTCCACCTCTCTCTTGATGTCATCCTGGTTGTTTGTGGCAGACTGTGGAATCTAGCTTCCTGCGGAGCCAGGCAGGCGTGGGGCCTGTGTACGAAGGCCCACCATGCTGTCATGTCTCTTTCATCGCCAGCCAGGCTTGGCCAATAAGTAGATAAGAAGACAATGACTGGGAGAGCAAGCAGTGGCAAGGTGTAACCACAGCCCCTGGGTCTCCTCCCTGCCGAGCACTTCAAATCCTCATTAGGATTTTCAGCAAAGGAAGGAGGGATTTTCTGGATTAGGGCTTTGTCACAGCTGGCTCCAGGTTGGTGTTTGTCATGCAAGAGCATGGCGGAGGTCTGACATCTTGCCACCCTCTCCCTTCCACCCAAACACAGACCTTCCCTTCACCTGGCTATTGAGGCAGTTAAAAGTTGTCCTGCTAACCCAGAATTTATAAAACTTAATTAATAACTATAATTTTACCATAGTCTTTTAATGCCAGCCTAGTGGCTTATGTTAGGTGTCTGTGGACTTTGACTGTTGCATCAGCATTCTTCCTAATGGTTATTTATGCAGAGATAACCTTGGGGAGGATCATTAGTTGTTTGCTGTCACTGTACATAATCTCGGCCATGACACCGGTGTGGCAGTTCAGACAGGAGACATACTTGACTTGTTTCATCTCTAGTTTCTCTCCGCCAGGTGTCAGTTATGGCAAAAGAACTGTAAATGGTAGTTTATGAAGTTATTTATCCGTTCCCAAGCTGCATCTTTTTTTTGTATAAAGCTAAGTAAAGACATTTTTTCTTTTGCAAAGATGTGGCTGTTTGATAAATCAAGTCAAGAGTCTAAGGGACTTCTCTAAGAAAGCAGGTCTGTGTTTCTCAACATGTGGCTCAACCTGTAACATGGTCCTTAATTGGGTTTCAGACTTGAAGACTGGAAGAGTGGTTCAGCGTGACAGTACCTCAGTCTTAGTGTGAAACCTACCTTCTCCCATCATTTTCGGTGCTGGTCTTGTGGATAATAGGCATTCGCACAGGTCCCATGAGGCCCTCACTGGGTGGGATCTCAGGCACCCTAGATTAGTCATCTACCCTCATGTCTCTGTCTGGTTTGTATTTTACTGTCATGCCTTATCTAACTTTGTTCTTTTCCAAGTACAATCATGTTGGTTCCTAACAAGTATATCCCAAACAATCTACACAACAATGTTCTGATAACCAATCGAGTCTCCTCTCTGAATCCAAAATATGGGAAAACAAATATGACTTATCAGTCTCCAGTGCAGTGGTCTATAACCAAAGACCTATTATTCATGGGGTGTTTATTGTATTGTGCTCTTGTTGGTTCTGTTTGATCTGGCCATGGTAGATGTGACTAGCAGTATGTGGGCATCTTTGTATAAGCAGGCTTCGATTTGTCAGAGATATGCATTTTAAAAGTTTTGTTTTTGTTTGCTCCTGTGTTTCTTGTGTTGGTAGAATGAAAAAGCTGCTTTTACCCCATGTTAGCATGATTTGCTTTTGAAGTCTATGGTATATATAGTGGGAAAAAAAGCCTGTGTATTGAGGAAAATCCCTAAAGCTACCCTTATGATAACAGAAATAGCACAGGCTCTTTAGTGCTTTGATATTTTTATGTTGCTACAGCCTGTGTAGTGGACATCAGTGACTGCAGACAGACCTCACGCAAGGACTGCAGATGAAGTGCTGTCTGGAAGGGCAGATGAGAATGTTTTTGATTATCCAGTATAGATGGTGTTTCAAACAGGAAACCAGGATGTACAACAAGCGCCAGACAAATGAACCAGCTCGACTGGTCAAAGGGCAGATGTAGTTTGGCTTCCTGTTTGCTACTGTAATACTGTGGAATGTTAAGGTGATTAGACTGCAGCGTCTGGGTCACATGCAGTGCAGCATTACAGTATTCACTTCACACTGTCTCCATAGACTTGAGCTTTTCTATGACTCATGCAAGTGAATAAACTGTTTCTGTGCAGGCTGAGCATTTTTGCTTCACACGGTGAATTACATGTATTTATCAATGTGAGCAATTTAGTTCATGTGCACCTTCTGATTTCAGCAATAGTAGCAACTGAAGGATAAAGTCACTGAAGTGGTCTCATGAGAACTGCCATTTATGTAACCACGACCTCATGCCTGTGAGTTTTCCATTTCATATCAGCTGAAATATCTAATGTAAACAACAACAATCTGCAGGTGTTCAAGGGGTACGTAATCACGTTTTCATTGTGAGGCTGTTGTTGAAAGGTATGTTCACTGAAGCACGGGAAAGTGTGGTTATGGTTTGGATGTCGTGCAATGAAAACTGATTGCAGAACATGTAATGACAGACTCTGTTAAGATGTAATGTATCCAAAGGCTTATGATTTCACAGACTTTGCAATTCGCTCTTAAGAGTCAGATGCAAGATATCCCTGCTTGTCCTTAGTGGAATCCTCTTTGTCCTCTTGCTTTCAGTCCTGATTTAAAGCAGCTATAAATCCTGAAGAGACTCCTGTAAACGAGGGGTGGTGAAACTACGCCCATAAATATTAAGGATTTAGAACCAGGGCTCTTTGAAGGAAGCCTGAGTTCCCCTTTAAGAAGCTTGTTAACTTACAAAGTTTCACTGATACATTCAGTATTTTCTTCTTTTGTTTACAGGTCTTTAAGCCATTTTTTTAGGGAAGCGTGTTGTCTTTTAAAATATATCACCAGTCAGTCATAAAATTGTTTTAGCTCATTGTTTCCTTTTTGTAGCTCATTACATAGAGTGAAGCAGTGTAGGTTTACTTGCTGTCAAACATAACACATCAACTCAGGCCATTTGTGCACTGGAAGACTACTACAACTTGACCCCGAGTGACTCAGCTTTTGACCTTTTGAGTCATTATGACCCCTGAGTGTGTCCATATGTCAAGGACGTGGGCCTCACTCTCAAGTAAATGATGGGCTGGAGAAAATTGTCATCAAAGACAGATTTCCCCTGTGGAAACGTTACAAATCAATATGAAACGAAACAAGTCGTTTTGAATCAACCCCTCTTTATAACTAAGAGTGTCTATTATGATACTGCTTCAGCTGGATCGTTGCCTCTTGCTTAATAGTTGCTCTAGTTCCCTCATCACACACAATCCCCGCAGCACACACACGCATGTCCCCAAATTATTTTTAAATAGCCAACAAGCAATAATTAAGGTCGATAAGCATGAGAGACATCTGATAAATCCTTAAATGAGAACTTCAAAGTGCTCCTGCTGTGACAGTGTGAGGGCTGGAAACAGATGGAGGAGTGAGAATGCTAAGAAGCAGGCTTAGTCTGAGGACTTGATTCAAATGAGGTTAACACAAACCTAAAAGTTTCTAATAAAAATGTTGAGGAGGGCGGGGGAGTGGGGTTCTTTTGAATGCTTTAACAATCACTTCACTGGAGGGAAAAAATACATATGAGATGGAAGGTCATCAAGATAATATTCAGCCGCTGGATTATAATGAATAGCAGCCAATAAATCCTTGATGAATTGAAACAAGAGTAAAATTAAATTTTAGTGTGGTCAACTTTCTCTTCAAGTATTATGCGATGGAATCCTTGAACTGTAGGATAATAATCTTAAAAAAAGAAAATCCTTAATGGGAAAATAAATAAATACATAAATACTGTTGTTTCCTTATGTTGTCTTTGTCACATAAGTACTGTGTGGGTGTACAAACTGTGCATAACCTTGAGTGAGTCCAGCCAGGAGACAAACGCCCAGAAAGCTTGTGTATGTTAGTAAAATAGCATTGTGTCACATAACAATCCACCTAACCTAGAAGGTAGAAAGTCTCCAGTCTAGTCTGAATAAGAGCTACATAAAGAATTCAGTTGGAGCAGCAGTCATGTCATCAGGGCATGACTACCCGGTTGGTAAGGGAATTTAAATGCCAGGTGGGGGTCAGTTGAAGCACTAGCTGAATAATGTGGCACAAATGCATACACATGAGAGCTGAGTCTTGAGAAGAGGAACCACTGCAGTGGCCTGCATGAGGAAGTGTAGTTTGGGAATGCAAACCAAGCAGATGGACCCTTCTCATTTGTGTGTACTGCCACCGGTGACCCATTGGGAAATGCTCCCTTATTGAATCGAGGAGCATGAAGCGCTTCATTGGAGCAGAGAAAGAAGTCTAGGCTACACAGTGTATCTGAGTCCATTTTTTTATCACTTGTAATGGAAACTGTAGAAATGATACAGACCAAAGATAAAGCCAACAAAAACATAGCAAATCCAGTCTGAAAGGTTCGTAAAAAATATGACCACATCCTCCCCTAATACATTTAAACTGTGATTCATTTGATATTGTCTTAAAAGTTGTCACCGATAAGGTTGAGTAATGAGGTCCAAAGGGCACACTGTCGCTAAAAGGCACCGCGACTCTTAAGGAACTGCACTACATCCTCAGGAATGACTCATAGTATCAGTCCACCACTAATCAAACAAAACATGTTTTAAGCGCGGTCATCCCGCTTTCCATTTGCAGAATTTAAAGTGTAGGGTTAAGTTGCAGGTCATACAATAGTGACAAAATCATTAATTACATAATTTAGTGTAGGTTTGAAGGACTTCCTGAATTTTCAAAATTGTACTTAATCTAATACTGCTATTATAAAACAGAAAAAAATCATTTGACCTCTCTTTGATAATCTTAAAATTTATAGTAATTCAAGAGTCAAATCTACCAGTGACCATTTATTAAGGACCATGGCACAAAATTTACTGATGGTCATTGCAGACATTTCATTACCAGAAGATGTCCTTGCATTTTTGTGTGACCTAAAAAGCACTCCCCTCCTCTCTCTGTCTCTCTCTCCCACACAACACACCGCCTGGCCCAAGGGCTATCCGATATTAGACAGTGAGATGACATTGTGTGCTTGTGTGAGTGCAGTCAGCCGACATGTTCAGATGATGTGAAGTCAATAATGCATTATGAAAAAAGGGGATTTATGACCTTGATGAGCCCCATGGAGCTTAATTAGGCCTAAAGGTTGATTTACATACAAGTGTACATGGAATTTGATGAGGCTGTGTTTTCCTGCTGGTGCGGTGCATTTTTATTTGTCTGCCAGCGACACTTGATGCCTTGTATTTTTTCAAAGTCCGCAGGATTAGAGTAAAACTTGAACCTTTCTTGGCTTCCAGTGTTTACAAGTGTCCATGTTTTGTCTGAACACAGTAAAATCATCAAGCACTAAGCTACAGGATCTCGTTTCTTTCCTGTGCAATGATGGCATTTCCTGTGCAAGCTTATGTCTATGTAGGTATGTCTATGTAGCTTGTGTCTACAACTGCTGGCTAGAGATGAAGAACAGAGTAAATGTAAAAAAAAAAGTCTGTGACAGGGTAAAAATCTGTTCAAAGCCCACCTTAACACCAAAAGAAGAGAAAAAAATTACAGCCTTTTTTCATTGCATCTATTCACAGAAAAATGACAAGCTCGTTTTCAGAGTCATGTACCTATATCAAAGATGCTTCTGATAGCCCCCCTGCTGTTGCTATGGAAGTAGTAGAGATGTAAATGAACTGGAGTGAATTGGGTGGTGGAGAATACAAATGAGGTTGAAATGCTCGTTCCCCTGCTGCTCTTTTACTCTTCCTCTTTTCGCAGTATCTCTCTCTGTTCCTACCTCCCTCTCTCTGTGCAAGTAGATTTCAAAGGCCCAACATTACCACTAGTCCACATATTCTGACACAACATAATGTGAAACAGGACTTACTTTTTTTTATATATTTCTTTTTTGAAACATTTTGTGATCTGTTTTATGCATATTCCCTTTTTACAGTGTGACACCGTGCGGTGTTGATGGATGGATAAAAGAACAACAGACAAATCAGTGTTTTTTCTTCCTACAGAATGACTTTGGGTTCGCACTGATCATCTCTTAAGTAGATATGAGCTAAGATGTCGTGTCACAGTAATCTGTGCCGCATAAGTCATAGTTTCAACATCAGTTGTCATATAGTTTAATAATGTACAGATGTTATGGGCTGAATTACAGAGGAGAGAAAACCTCTACATCCGTGACTGTCATTTGCTGTTAGCCATGCCCAAAAATTACATCAGCTTTCAGCACACAAAGTGAAAAAAAACAAAAATGTTGTCCTAAGTTAAAGTTAATGATAAGAAATTCAAGAGAACATTAATATCTGTCAAACCAGTGGTGTAATTCTTTTTTACAATGACCACCCAGAGTCAGCAGTCTACTTCATTCCCTGCTGTTTGCAGGATATATGCAATATTTTCTTTATTCTCCTCCCCTATGTGGACCTGACTTCTTAAGAATACGTGCTGTTGTAAAGGATATCTCTGGATTATAGAATCAGCACTGTGGGAAGAGTCTTGACTTAAAGGTTTCTTTTCCTTCACAGACTTCCTTTGCTTGTAGTGTAGAAAGCAGGGAGAAAAGGGTAGGGTGGCAGAACCTAGAGGACTCAAGCTGTGTTTCCTGTGGCTCCAAGCTAATGCTGTAGGCCACACTTTTCTTTCACCCCAGTCCCCCCAGAAAGCGACCCTGTTGCCTCAGGAGTGCAGAATAATGGCAGGCCGAGCAAAGATGCTAGCTCATTTACAAGCAGCTGTTTAGCTCTCATCAGAACAGCGAGGAAAATCAAAGCGTTGTGTTAACGGTAGTCGACAAGCATCGGGAGCGTCCCTGTCACAGTTCTCATTGACCCTCGACAGAAAAATTATCTGGTCTCATATCAAAATAATCTGGAGACCTCTTTTGTGCTCAAGCCACAATGATGGCAGAGTGAGTGGCTGAATAGGCCTTTTGATCAGCCTCTGCTTTGCCCCTGGATTAACTGTGGAAGCATGTGTAACTCAAGGTACAAAGGGGCATTTTAATATGAAAACCAGTTACTGGATGCCAGATAGCCCTGGTGAAAAGCAGAATAGTTCTCCTGTCATTGATGCAGCATAATCAGCACTAGGCCATAGTGGAATAATTTTACTTCATGAGACACTTAAGTGTGTTGCCCTCGTTAAACTAAAGAGGCTGAATTTTTGCTGTGTATACACTATGGCCTTCATATCTGTGCCCTTTAGGTTTGATCATGGTAATGTGTAGCTTCGTGGGACTTTGTGGTGGACTGTCCTTACATGGCTGATGAAGATCCTAATGACTCCTTGTTTCTGTGAAGTGGGAAGACATTTTGTTCATTACTTCTGCTTCAGTGACACTCATATCGTACCAGATGGTCACTTTCCAATTGATTCTGCTCATCTATGAAAAAGATGAAACATTACAGCACCAAAGAGACAGTATATAATGGCTCCCTCTTTCCATATAGGAATTTCTCACAGTTCTTGTAGATTCTGTATGGGCCTGATGTCACTGCAAAGGTTACACATAGTAGCAAATGCCAGCCTGGGAGGCTTTAAGTTAAGGTCCCCATTAGAGTAATGAAGTGCTATAACCCATGGAATTAGAGGTCCTGTGCACCACTTTACATCGGAGATAACAACATGTGTATATGCACAGTCAAAAGGTTGAGTGGATGCACATTAAAATAAGCAAATAACCATTTTGCAGCATGTAAAATACAAAACTACTTCCATTAAAATTATTTATTGGTTGTAAAAATATACATCATTTTCAAATCTTACTATTTACATGTCATTTTAATCAATGAGTAGAGCCTTGACTCGATGCTTGTCACAATGGCACTGACCACTGCTCACTTCAGAGCGTGCTGCGTAGCTGATGAAGAGGAACTGAAATTCTTTTCTTGTGGCGATGGGTGAATGTCTGATTAGGAAGAGTATCAACAAGACCACGATAAGGATCTGGTCAGTGAGGTCTCTGCTGAACCATGTTGCCATGGTCACAGCACTGAGCTTTCAGCATAACATTTTATTGACTATGCTTTGAACCTTGATCCACTTTCCTGCTGTTTAATTAGAACAGAGAATGTAAAACTCCTCCTTTCAGGTGTTTGGTTGATAGGCATCTCTCTTCCCAGCCGTGTATGGGTTCAGACACACTATCGCAAAGTGAAGTTACGTCAAAGCTGCTAAAATAACATCTCATATTTTGACAAAATTTCTGGAGTGTGTGGTACCTGTGAACAGGGGAGTGCTGAGTTTTCCTTTGAGAGCAAACTGCACGTGGATGTGTGTGTCACAGCCTAAAATGAACACAGCTAAAAATTCTTCTCAATTGCAGTGGTGTGGCTCTGTTGCTGCACTATGCACCAACAGTGTGCGATATGTGTGGTGCCATTTTGTTGGCTCTGCAGCCGCTCCCGTTGAAAACTGAAGTTAAAAGGCCGTTGAAATACAATATACAAGTGATCCTAACTGCTCCAGTAAATGAGATAATTGGAGATGTGATTACAGAAGACTTTGCAGAAAAAATTAAAGTAAAAGAAAAGATCCCAAGTCGGTGTTTTAACAGCCACTATAATGATAATCTTGACATGGTTTATAGTTACCATATGGAGAATAAACAATTTTGATATTGTGCGTTCTGTAGATAATTATACTAATGACCCCATCAGCAAAATAATGATTACTTTTCTGGCTCATTTAAATAATGAAATTATATAGTTAAGTGAGACAGTAAGCATTGGATTTTCATTGTGTTCGATTCAGTGTGATCATATTATTCTGTTGTAATTGCAGTGCATTGTCACACCAGAGCATGATCGATGGTGTTTTGGTGTCTTCATATTATCTGTATGAAAACAGTGAAACAGGATTTGTGTGAAGTAAATCCCCCATTATACAATATTAAAGAACTTAAACAAAACAATTATACAAAGAGCAGATTTTGATATGCCAGTGTAGCTCTGTGTATTTTTTTAGCTTCTTTTCACAAGGGGATATTTCTTTGTATGAACACTGGAATTGTAAATGATTTTGCTGTATCACACACTGTGTGAAATTTGTTATTTAAAGAGCAGACATTTTGTGTTCTTTTGCTTCTTCTGAAAATTAATAACTTTATTGTGCACAATGAAATAAGGACTACACATTTATTTCACTGAAATTAGCGGGACTATTGGATGTCCTCGTATTGATTTGTCTCTGTCACTCATCTCCCGGTGCACCAAAAATATCATCCAACACTAGGATGGGAAAGTAGTTCAGCCTGGAGCCTAATCAATGGAGAGAGGCTTTTGGAGGTTGTTTACCACCATGCTTTTGGTCCATGATGCACAAACCTAGCTGGCAAGTAAAGTGCGCTTAGAGATGGCAATTTTGTTTGATTTTCAGAGACTTGAGCATGAAAATGTATCATTATTACAGGGGCTATCATCAGCATGTTTGAAAGGTTTTTCGTATATTTCAGTAGGGATCTTACAGATTTCTCAAACATACATTTATTTCCTCATTTCTCTAACCTCTGTTTTCCTACTTAAGCAGAGAGACTGCACCGATTTATAATCGTTAAACCAGAGGCAGAGATTGTAAAGGCTCTGCAGAGTGATTTAAGTGTTTTAACAGTGTTCATTGGGCACAAAGCGTCATGGGGTTTGGCTGCAGATTTGAAGATCAAACTCAGAGGTTTTGCTTATGACCAAAGAACCAGATAACTTCCAGCCACAAAGTAGGCCAGGGTGAGCTAATGTATCCCACCCAGCCATATAACTGCTGCCCAAGTGATCCATGTGAAGTCAGTGACTTCCACAGGACAAGCTAGGAGTCAGTTCAGTCTTAACAGAAATAAGTGTTATATATATGAATAAATATTTATTTTCTAGATTGTTAGATAGACTGTATTTCCAAAAAACAGCTCTTGAATGGTAAGGTATTGTGTCTTTTGTGAACTTCATTTT